>JAQGCS010000754.1:0-18587 GCA_034702105.1 Fuscozetes fuscipes
ACAATACCAAGAACTTTCCAAATTTAACGTACAAAATTGTCATAAATTTCGGCCCTTTCTTTCTGCGTTCCCTAATATAAGGATTGAATATCTTTTATTTTGTTGTTTTACTCCTCAGATAATTGGAGCACTTTTTGTGTCTCTCATTCGTCTAAAGCAAACACTTCTATTGATTACTACATTCT
The DNA here is from genome assembly GCA_034702105.1 of Fuscozetes fuscipes. Taxonomy (NCBI): domain Eukaryota; kingdom Metazoa; phylum Arthropoda; class Arachnida; order Sarcoptiformes; family Ceratozetidae; genus Fuscozetes; species Fuscozetes fuscipes. The sequence continues at coordinate 186 of JAQGCS010000754.1, forward strand.
TGAGTCGGAATAAAAATATTTATAATTAAACGATTGAATTAATAGAACGGTGTGTTATATAAAACCCTGTTTTTGTGGCAAAAAAATAATAATATTAATTTATCGCAAGAAAAGAATCGATGGTTTCGTAATATTTTACTCAATGCGAACAGAGTTTAATTAATTGTCAAACTAGTATTATAAACTAGGATTATTAATCAATTTCAGCCTTTAAATTGAACATAACTAGTAACTTTACTATTGTTGCTTTCTCATTGTAATCCCTCAATTTCCCTGAATCAAGTGAATGATCATAACGAGGTTTGACTGTATTTTGTTATTTTTCTTAAATTATTTAAAATAAAATTCTTTTTTGCATAAAATTGAGTTTTACCTCATTTTGTGGTATAAATAGGAATTGAGTCACAAAATAAATTTCAATGAAAAATCGATTTACTTTTTTTACAAGTTTGCAAAACTAACTCAATTTTAATGCCATCAAAACTTTTCCAAATTCTGTGACAAATGGTAGGAATATTCATGTTAGACAATCACCAAGGTAGCCTATATTAAACCGAAAAGTATAACGAAATGTAAACGTTATCCTCGAAGCCATTCAAAAATTCAATTCCAAAAATCAATATCAAGTTACTATTATTGTGGTTATGAGAGATTGCTTAATTAGCATGTAAACTCCCTTGAGGTTATCTTTGATAATTGGTTAATGTTTGCAGGCTAATTAACAATTATTTTCGTGGATTTTTTCAATTAAAAATTGTTTTTTGTATGTTTATGAGCAAAACGTGAGCTCAGAACCAATTTTCTCAAAGAATCCGATATTTAAGTCAATAAATTATTTCGCAAAAAATTATTATTTTTTGCATTTAAAGTATATTTACATAAGACATAGACTGCAAGACATACCCGTCCAGGAGATCCAATTACTCTCCAGCCGCTCGCTGTCCTCTCCAGGAAACGTAGCAAAAGCCGATATAATATACCCAGCTGGTCTATTGATGTCATCATCTCCAATACCAGAACCCGGTCTACAAATGGATGAGTTAATTTCGTATAAACCATCTGTATATCTGAGTTCTGGCGATAGGGCACAGGTGGCTAAGTCTGCGTTAGCGCACGAATAGATTATGAACGGAAACTTTGATTTGCGCTCCACGTTCATCAGTATCTGATGGAACGGCAGAGCGAAGTGTGTCCGCAACTGTTTAACACTGGACACCATCCACTGTTGGTGCTGAGCTGTCGGCTGAGGCGGTATTCGATGTCTTGGATAGTGAGACGGTGAGGGCAAGTCTTGTGGCTGATAGATGTGCGTCTCTATGAATGTGATCCGGTGTAGACCATCGTCCCCTTTCAGTAGCGATATATCACTGGGCGGTGACGTCAAAGGCGGCAACACTTGCGATGGACTGTGCGGTGAGTCGCTGCCTGGCGTTATTATGTTGAGGTCCCGGTCGCGGTAGGCGCTCGAAGGATACACCTTTGGGTAGTATCGCTCTGGCGAGTCGTTGCCCATGCTGTCGTATTTAGGTGGACCAGGACGACGCCAACCACGCCTATCTCCGTTCCGATCTCTATCACCAGAATAAGCTCGTCGTGATTCGTCGACATACCTGTGCCACACAGACATTGGACAACAATCAATTAAATAATAGTTTAGAGAACAATGTAATCAATTTCCTCAACTTTTCGTTAATTAATTAATTAAAATAATCACAAAATGTCATAAATCTTATGAATCATAGAACCGGTAGCTCTCCGTTTGTGTCTTATCTCTTATTTACCGGAAAATACGTGAAACGAATGCCTAAAAATTTAAGGATTTAATAACATAACTGTTGTCTGTATTGTTATGATATGAGAATATTTTTTCCGGTTTTTGGTCATATAAATGGCAGCTCTTTTGTTGGCGTTTCGACTCTAATATAAGAGCTGTCATTCCAATCAGTACTGGTTCTCAGACTCTCTTTGTGTTTAAATGAGTCCTAGAAAATGGCCAAGGGAAAGTGATTTTAGAAAATTGTTTTCTTTACATTTTTATTATGGTTTGATGACCTTGGTTATTCTTTAAACAAAAGTTGGGGTTTCACTTATGGAAATATTTATACAAGAGTCTATCTGGACTTATGTTATATCTTCCAGTTTGTGCTTCAGTGGATTTTATCTAAAAATATCAAGCACTATTATTTAAAGTTAATCGAATAATATTGAGCAGACTCAATTTTAAGTCAATTTGAAGGCTCTTTTGTTTACACTCGTGTTATTATGTTTGATAGGATTTATTTTGATTTTGATAGTGGCAATTCTGGTCACATCCCATATCACTAAAGTCCAGAATATTTATGTCATAACTTATCTATAAATAAATCTAATCCTAAAGAGACAGTGAGGGACAGACCTATATTCGCGTTCGCGAAGGGTTTCCCTGGGCATCGAATGCGAATGCGAGGGCGACATTGGAGGCGTACCCATAAGTCGGCCATAATTGGAAAAATATTCGTAATAATCAAAGTTATTGGAAGAATTAATTTCGTGGTTAAATGATGTGGTAGTCCTCTTGGGCTTTCTCTGTGCGCCATACTGGTTGATCTTGGAGCTACTACCAGAGTTGTCGTTCATATGGAAGAATAAGTGTGTCGTAGTGTGCTTAGCCATAATTAATGTCTCTAGCTAATAAATAATTGCACTCAAAATTGTATGTGTATGTTCCTTTTGCACCGGTGGTTATTATTCTATTGTTTATTAGGACTCAGTCTTCTCGACTAATAGTCATCCGCTTTTGATAAACAATTTTTCATCTGATTATCGCACTAATAACTATGTGCTGAGCTCTTTTATGACAGTGTTGGCCATGCATTAAGTAATAGTTGTTTTAATGGTTTAGTTTTGTTTAGTGGTTTTGTCGCTCTAATGACAGTGAAGTGCATTCTTGTCGTTTCCTTTTATTCTGTGCTTTCATTTATTTATTGCACTTTTATTCCCGAATTAAATATCGATTATTCGTCGAAATTATAGAAACTTTTTGATCCTTTCTTCGGTTATTTTGAATTAGTTTAACATTAGCTGAAATTGGACAAGATGCTTTTGAAATTCAATGGCTGAGTTCTGCAAGATATTAAAAAATGTTCATTATTTCAATGTTTCTATTTATAAAAATTTAATCAAAATTTATATTTAAATTTAATATTCATTTGTTTTACAAAATTCTTTAAATGACTCAAATATTATATTATTATTAAAATATATTTGAATTTTATATTAAGAGACTTTTTAACTCATTTTTAGACATAACTCTATTCATGAAATATTCAAAGAGACGGTTACTTTAAATACCATTTTTAGAGCTCTAATGAATGGTTTAGTGTTTGTAGACAAACATATGCATAGCTTTTAGCACAGAATAATTCAATAATAAAAACGTAATAAAAACCTCTGAATAGAGAATTAGAGTGATTTCAAAAACATATCGCATTTGAAATCTCTTTTTCTATTGAATTTCCAGAATATTCAGTCGAATATAACAAAATTTGTTTCCAAAATTAGTTGTAATACAAATGTAGAGAAACAGAGCAATCGATTTTCGTTTTCCGATTATTCAATACAATGGAAATCAATTCACTCATTTCCAATGGGAATAAAGTAACCCAGTACTTTATGGCACGTTCTTTTTCAAGGAAAATGAATCATAATCAGAGTTTGATTGAATGAAATTGGGATCTTGAAAATTAACTTGTTTATGTTTGCATTAAAGAAAAGCTCAAAAGATGTTTTAACATTTACACATGCACATTGTGATCATGTGACATGCTAGTTCAATACATATTTAACGTTAAGCCTGATCGATTGAATCAAACGCTGATCATAATCATATACGGTTTTTGTCATCTCATCTGAAAATTAATATCAAATCTATAATTACCATGATTAATAACCCATCAGAAGCTTTTAGATAAACTCAGCAGAGATGATGAAGGGAGTAATCAACACTGATTTGTTAGTAGTGCCTAGAATTGTCATTAATGATTTTTGTCACTCAGTGCACATCTCTGAGAACTAGAAATGTGGTGAACAAAAGAAAAAGGGGTTTTTGCTCGAATCAAATATTGCTTCGGAAAAGTTGAGATAAAAAATAAGGTCATATGTTATTAGAAGATAATTGTGTTAAAAGGCTGTCAATAAAACTGGACATCACATATGAGAGCGCCGGTAATGTCACTTCTCTGCAACACATCATTCATTTACAGGATGTAACGCAAAGGACTTCTGGGCTTTACTGAGGTTTATGCTCCTGGTATTCATTTCAGACATAATTGAAAAATTGATTGAAATGTCTTAGAAAACGCTATTATTTTCTTATCTAATAAATGTTTAATCAATCGCTTATTTATTGATATATTTTGTCTGAATTATAGATCACTTATTAAAACAATGTCTTCATATTTATCTTTAAATCTATCGATTGTTATGTCAGTCGCTTAGACCTGAGTTCTTCGATTTGTCTAATAAACCAAGAGGTGTGCCCAAAGAGAAATGGATGCCAAGAAAATATCGATTGATCTTATATGCGGGGACACAACCTTTTTTACTTCAACCTACTTTACTTTCTTCCTTTATCTTCGTTTTGAATATACTCTAACCTAAAAGATTTCCTGTTAAAAAAATAACTCTCTCTCACTCTCTCTCTCTCTCTCTCTCTCGCCTCTCTCTCTCTCTCTCGCCTCTCTCTCTCCCTCTCTCTCTCTCTCTCTCTCTCGCCTCTCTTGGTGATAATTTATTAATTTATAAGATGATAATCAATTCGATGTACTTCACGATAAAGATGATTGATGAGGCAATTCTAGCTTCAACCTAATAATTAATTATAAATCTCAATTAAAAGGATCAAACATGATCAAATGATACGTAATCCCAGTTTATTAATTGAATTCTGTACTACCTATTCTATATCAATAATAGATTTGAAAACATTGTTTACATTGTATGTATGTCTGACTAATTGTCGATAGTATTGACAAATATCGATGAATGCATACGCAGTCGATATTCAATACAATTTACATCGAATTATAAATAAAATACGTTTTTATAAAAACAAAGCATTTGATTCAATCTATTCGGTCATACATTAAGTAATTGTTTTATTAAATATTACAGTTTATTTCTCTAAACCACGAAACAACTAGCTCTAATGCATAGAATAGTGTTAATGAAAATATAAACAAATTCTTGAGATTTAAACTTTGAAATCGAAACCTCTGAGCAATTATTTAAATTTATTGGCGTCGAAGACCACACATCTCCTCTCCCTCTGCAAAAAATGTGTCGTATGGCCACAAACACTGATTGGCATTCACTTACTGGCCATCAGAACACAAGTGAACAAGATAACTAGAGAGTTATCGATGATTAATGATTTCAAAATCGTGAAAAGTAAGTTACAATAATTTTTATAACCATGTGCACTCACGATTACCAAAACCTTAATTCTATAATTATTTTTTAATTTTTTTTATTATTGAAAACCAGGTAAGAATGCACTCAAGTCTATTATAGTGGATGTAGTCACTATGGACTTTACCCAGGCTAGGCGGATGACAAATGGTTATTACCTGGGAGGGATTATAATGAGAAGTCTAGACTACGATTAATATAGAGGTTGTGCTGTATTTTATTTAAATTTAAAAGACTCCATTTCAGTTATAACTGTATTATCCTAGATTAACTAAAAATCTTTTATCTTCAAAGATAAACTTTTGTCTGGTTGATGTCTGGTTCATTACGAGTACCAAGTTATAAGAGCGAAATATGATGTTTTATCTCAATTTCTTTGCGATGAGAGGAAAGTTTTAATGCATTTTTGCTTAGTTTTTGTCTTTTTTCACTCCAATTACTGTTTGCTTTTTTGATGTTTTTGTGAGACTTTCGATGTCTTTCGATGTATGACTGTTTGAATGCATTTGTGTTTTGCTTTTATTTTTTCCCTCAATTATTGCTTTTGTGTCGAAATATATGGTCCAGAAAGAGAAGAATCCTTTAAATCAAAATGGACTGAAAATAATAGCCTTGGTAATCAGTGAGACAATAGTACAATAAATAGAGCATTAGGGCTGACATCGCATCCTATGATAGCAATACTTTCGATGCATAACTTCTATTGAATTATTTCTATTTCCAAACCATTATAATAGGGTTTCCGTAATAATAATAATAATAATTTCTATTAAAAGCATTCGACTATTATTCTGTGCCGGCATTGAAATGTTAGCCCAAATTATGAGCAATAATTTGATCGAATGACTAAATAAACGGTCGAATGAATGAAATTGTAGTTCACGTCAAGAATAAGAAGACTTTCCAATGAATGCCTATATTATGCAATCCCTTGTTATTTGGGGACAGATATGTGTTTCGCTATTTAATGATACTTTTGATGATAGATTAGGCTATCGTTTCTCATTTTGAATAAGTCATGCGTTCAGTCAATTGAATCGCAAATATATTTTTCACAAAAATATTCAAATGAATTATTTTACGCATAATTTTAATTCTTGTGAATAAAAATGTTTTGCAGTAATGATTAAAATGAGGTCTTATTCTGGGTTTTCATACATTTATCTCATTTAAAGTGAAAATACTTATGAATTCCTCTCTCTTTCGAGAACTATTTAAGGCTTTTTTTGAATTATTATTAAAATTATGTGAATGAAGAGATGTGTGCTCTGAATGATCAAAATAATGGTATTTCTCAATATCCTAATCTTCAAATAGAAAACCATTTGGTCTTATTCTCCAATATTGATATATCCAAAAAAGTTAATGGTTTATATACTCTGAGGCATAGTTTTAATGCCAATAATACAATAATTGTGATAATCATCAAAATCAGAATTATATCAGATATAGGAATAGAGATAAATACTTCAAAAGAATTCATCCCTTTCTCTAAATTGATTCTATTTATAGGTACATTTTATTCTAAGATAACATAAAATGAGGAGGGAGGGAGAGAGAGAGAGAGAGAGAGAGAGAGAGAGTCTGACATTTCAGTAGACTTTTACTCTTTTTGACAGCACTTTAAATGTCGACGGATTTCACTGCAAAACACATATCCGACGACAAAATATCTAAGAATATGATAACTATTGGAAACCACTGAATGACACGAAAAGAGGAAATTTTTTCTTTCATTCAAAGCGATATATTAGAGGCAAAGGTTTTATTATGAGACCCATCAAAGCTCACATATGATGGGATCATGAAATGAATGCCTCTCCTATTTTTATAAGTATCAGATATCACATCATTTCCAAGATCATTATAATGAAAAATGGAAACTTTCAAAATTGATTTTGCTAAAATTTCTTCAATTCTAAGATAAGACTTTCTTCGACTTCAATGAAGTGTCAAAAATCTAGTGAACAGTTGGTTCGACTCTTTGCTCTATTCAGGGAAAAGATGACAACACTCGAGGTGTCAATCAATGGCAAAATATTATATTTCTTTTGGTTGTTATCAAACTATTGACGGCTTACGAAATAATTCATATTTTTTCAACAAAAGTGAGGATTGATTTTTTGCTGGGGGGTTGCGTGCATTTCATAATGTTTTCCTATTTTAAACCATTATATCATTTTACCATTTGGTGACAAAAATAACAATAATTATTATAATATAATTATTATATCACAAAAATAAAAATTAATTAATGTTTGTCTGAATGTTATGCAATTTGCATTCAAATAACAATTTGTCTTGTTTAATTATTTATATTTTTGATCGCGTGCATTAAATTAAATATTAAATTAGAAGCGAGGTCTTGCAAATTGGTTGTCCGAGCTTAAAAGACAATTCAATACGACTTTACTTGCTACTAAGTTTACACAGTTAAATATTTAATAGTCAATAGCGACTTACCGCCAAACTCTGCCAAGATATAATTGGCATCAAGATATTCAAAAAAAATAGTGTATTTTTACTGAGGGCTCCCTTTGTCGAGCTAAGCGAGGTGGCAAATTTAAAAATCACCCTCTAGATCCACCTAGAAAATTTTTGAAAAATTACCCAGTAGACCCCCTAGACCCGTCGACCTTGGGCATCCCTAATCAATACCCATCCTTGTACTCACGTGATAGTCACAAGATTATGACTAAAGTTATATAATAAATAAAGGTCTCACAAAAGAGAAAACTCAGTACTTGTTTAATTTTTAAGAGACACTTTTGAACTGGATTCAAACATTTCTATTTTAATTTAATGTTTATTCATTCCATTGACTCTTAAACATTACTGAAGAGAGTAATTATTTCGATTAATTACTTGATTTAAAATGAGTTCAATGTATTGTAAAATTTAATTGTAGATTTTTAAAAGTTGAGCTCGATTCAAATTTTCGAATTATTCCGTTAAATTAAGTATCTTTTCATTGTGGACAGGATTTAGTGGCAAATCCCAAATAATCATCTATAAAATCCCTGTGAAATGTGAGCGGCATAAACGAAAACGTCAGCAAGATTATTAGGCAGCACAGAGGGAGCGGTCAATCGGAAAATTTCTTATCGGCGATAATAATTGGATTGAAGTCTACGAGCGATGCCTTTTGTGTTTCTCTTGAATTATAAGTGCAATTATATTTCTCGTGGGCATAAGCACAGTATAAACAGCATGGATATTTTGATACAAAGCCAGTTTCAATAAACCATCAAATCAAAAGTAAAGCTCATTCATACAAAATACTTGTAAATCATTTTACTTGGTACTTCCATCTTGGTCATTACCCCTTTTTATGTATGAGATGTTCATTAGTCCAGTGTTGCAGACATTTAAATAAATTGCAGATTATTTTAGACTTACGAACAAATCAGTTCACATTGTATTCAAGCAATAAAAGAGCCCATAAGGGAGAGTGAGAGAGAATTTCTGATATAATTCTCTATTAGATTATTGTAAACGAATTCTGGTTCCCTTTTTTGTCAGCTTGTTACTAGATCTAGGCACATTATTTTATTCTTCTTCATATGCTTCACGAATTATATAATATTATTCTCAGTATTCATATTTCATCCATGTTATTATACTTTTAGCAAAGTGAGAGTATCAGGAAGGAAATTCTATTCAAATATTTGGTAAGATAACTACTTAAATAATAAGTTTATGTTCTCAAAATATTTTATTTCATAACTCTTTTTTAAACTATTTTTCTCTTCAATTTTATGTCAATTCTATTGGTTGTGAAATCTCTCTCTCTCTCTCTCTCTCTCTCTCTCTCTCTCTCTCTCTCTTGAAAATAAAAGTATGAATACTTGAAATGCATTATTCATTTGAATTGAGAGAAAATCTTTTAATATATTCCCAACAAATCTATATTTGATTTTTGAGTGCATGGATGTGATGTGTCTTTTAAAAGTGCTTAGTTCCTCACATTTATTCAAGTACTTGTATTATATTGAGATTTAGTCTTGACCATTCTTCAAAATCAGATCATGTAAACTTGTAAACCTATGCTTTATAAATTTCAACTAGATAATGTAATGCTTCTTCAATTCTGGAAATAAGATCGCAGTGATTAAAAGAGATTAATATAAATAAAATATACCCTTACACCTTTAATGCCCCATAATCAAAATGATTGAATTTTAGTATCTCAAATGTATTACCTTGCGCATCTGTGAAAAATAAGGTATTATTCCATTTTGTAAGCGATATTAAAATATGAATAAAAATGGTTTAAATGTGAGTTTGATTTCATGTTTTGACTCAATAGAGAATAGGTTTGAAACGAAAATATATTATTTAATTTCGAAAATATTATTCTTTTCTTTGCTTTCATTCATTGATTGTATGAATACTTGAGATTCGAGGAAAAAGTCACGAAATATTCGATGCAAAGCACACTCATTGGGTGTATAATGAATTGGATTCAGCCGGGAATTCATAAAAAAAACTCCAATAAATTACTAATGCATTGAATTTCATTCGTTGATAGACTTCCTTAGACTACAGGAAAGATATTCAAAAAGTGAGAAATGTATTAAATAATGTATGAACTCAGCGGTACAATAGAATAAAAAAGGTTCTAGTTCAATATCAAACCGATCTTTTAGTAATGAGCCTTTGGCAAAATAAAATAGAATTTGTGTTCTATAGCGGATAAGGTAAAATTAAATTTTATTTAAGCAAGCTTATTTTTATGTCTCACAGACAGCCTTGAGACAACACTCGCACCAACGAATCTTGCTCAAATTTCCATTTCTACTGATAATTCATAAAACTTTTACGGTGAAATTGTGTGTTTTTCCATCGATAAAAAAATTCTAATGAATTCGAGATCCTAAAAGAATTTCGTGTCAGACAATTACCCAGCATATAATTTATAAGCAACAAAAACATTTACAATTACTCTCAAATTGACGGAAGAAAATGTGGGCACATATTGAGAATATTGTATTAAATGGCTTTTCGAGTAATAAAATACTTGTGTTAATGAAAAAACGTCTAATTATTACAAAGACTGACATAGAATGTCATTAAGTCAACGAATTGCCACCGGGTATACCACATGAGAATAACAAAAATGCATTAAATGATGCATTTGAGTAAAAATTCTCGAAATCGATGGATCTGAAGATCGAGGAGCATTTCACCTTGTTAACATAGAATAACATAGACATCTAGATTAAACTTTCAGTCTTTTAGTATATTGAAGAACTTAGTGAAGTTTGAGAATATAACCTATTTAATGTAGGTGGAAAGTATTTTCTCATGTTACTAGGTCAGTTCGCCATACTCTCCCCTGTGGTCATCTCATCATTTATTCAACAAAAACAGTATTTTTGGATAACGGCCTCGAATTACATTTTATTGGCGAACAGTTTTCAATGTTTTCATTTTGTTATTACAGAGAGAAGTGAACACAACTTTTATGATTCAATTGGTTTGTGTTATACTTTGTTAGGAATTCCCTTAAAATATAATTTCTGTCCGAATATTACCTCGACTTTAGAGTCTTCTGATCATAAAAGAGGTTTTTCTTTATTTATAGTCAGAGTAGTCTCAGAACTGTATTCATGTGCTTTGAGGGAAAAAATTTTATTAAAGATTTTTTTTTTCTTTTTTTGATTCATTTTCTTCGAGTCCTTAACAAAATAAAACGAGAGGAAAGCCTTCTTTAGGTTTGTGTGTGTTCTGAGAATTGTATACTTTTTGAGAGGATTTGAATTTTGTTAAAAAGTTTTGATGAATAAAATTCTTTAAATCTTTAACACAAATAAAAATTCTTTTAAAGTCATTTGAAACTTTGAGTCGTTTTTGATTAATTGAATTTAATCTAGGTCATTTTCTAAGAGATCATAATGTTAAGAAGCCAAATGAGCTCAATTAAAATACGAATCTTATTATCCAGTTCAAACTGAATCTGAGCTTATTTTAAGCGCAAATCAAACAGATCATATCGTTATTAGACGTCATTCATTAATACTATTGAAGATACCAAACAAATGCGACTCTAATTAAGATTTGGTCTTTTTATTTGTTGACATCATTTTCTGCTCAAATAGTTCGCAATGAAAGCCACTGACACCGTTTGTGCTGTTCTTTTACGAGACATAAGAACCACGAAAACGTCTCCATTAGGGATATCAAGGTGGTCAAATGTTACAATTGCCTTTAATTAAGGTTGGTGACTTCTATGACGTCAGATATGGAATATTTTCTAAGAAATTCAATCATATCTTACCACTGAACTTTCAAACTTGTTTGAGAATCAACATGTTTATATCTTATTCTATTAGTTTTGATGAGAATGTCCTGAGCACACATCTTTGGGGACTGGTATTCATTTCATAGGCGTTAGATCAGTGTTTTCTTCCTCAGTTGATGATAGAAATTTTGATAATAAGAAATTTTCTCTGAACTAAAGGGCGTTACACTTATTATTAATAAATTGACTTTCATTTTATTATTATTATAATTTTACGGGGTTTAAAAAAACTGGTCTCTATTGCAGGGTTTTAGGCCTTAGGTTGTTAAAATAGCTTGTTACAACTATGAAAAGAGCATCATTCTATTTCTCAAAGGTACTTACAATATTTCAATAAAAATTTAAGCTTTGCTTAGGCTGAAACTTATAAAAATACGCATAATTATCAATGTTCAAGTCAAACTTATTTAAAGGTACATGGTTTTATTTATGTAGAATCAACAAAATTTCAATATAGTGAGGTGTCAACCGTTTGCCTTACTGTAATAGAGACCAGTTGTATTATGACCCTGTGTCATCTAATAATGACTATTTTTTGTGTTATAATAATTTCGGTATTTGTTTGATATCTCTTCCACTGAAGACATAATAGCAGTCATTTTTGAGCCATAAATTACATATCGATTCGTTAATATTCGAGTTCATCGTTTCGCTAATAATTTTGAAGGATGTCTGAATATATCCGTAGATAACACGAGTTCAACGATTGGACATTAATGGACAAAATATTATTTATCCATAACATTAATTCTAGAGTTTGCTATTCTGAGCGCTTTTTCGCATAAATCATCCAATTTGTCGACTTTTGAAATAAAGTCATTTATATATTTATTTATTTTTAAAATAGCACTCATTATATACTTTTACTAAACTTTTACTTTTACCCATTATTACTGAACCCATGAATTCAATAATCGTTTAATTGCTTTAATTTCCTAAACAATTACAAAAGAAATCGTTTTTTATATATTTTATTTATTTTGCTTTTAAGATGAATTGAAAGAAATACAAATGAAAGCAATTACTATACCATTCATTACGACAGAAAAAATGAGTTATTTTTTTCTTTCATATATGAGAAGCAGTGGTGCGCAATGAGAATGCAGCATGGCAACCCTTGATTTATTGCTATGTGTTATTTCCAATTGAAAAGGTGATTTTATAGATTTCACTTTTTCAATACTATTTAAACTTAAATAGTATTACTAATTAACCATGAACAATTATTAAATGTTAATTTTAAAGATAGCATATGATAAGCTTATTTACTTAATTACACTCTGATTTGTATTCATTTGAAAGAATTGTATACATCCCTGAAGAAAATATTTGTTGTTATTAATGTGAAAAAAATCTACTTATTTGATCTACTTCAATTATTTCTGTGCAATTTATTATCAAATTTCAAACAATCTATACTTAAGGTTAATGTCTATTATTCTTCTCGAGAAGAGATAACTCAAGAATTGGATTAAAATTATTTTTCCTCTGAAAAGATATAAAGAAACGAAACGATTGTTTCCTTTTGTTGTAGAAATAAATGAGAAGCAAATGTAATTTTCTCTTCACCTGGAGCCAATGCAAGTAGTGTGCAGAGAACGGAATAGTCTTTGCTTTGTTTTTCTTTTACTAGAATATTCTGCACTAAGAATAGCTCATTTTAGCGCAAACAAAATAGATTATGAAATTCCGTACAGATTATACCGAGCACTGTATGATTCATTGAAGACTCCAATTACACCCTGGAGAGGTTTTTCAAATTTAAATGTATTCTACATTTATTGTGTACCCTATCCTTAGGCCACACTTCAATTTATTAGCGGACATACCTTTTCTAATACTTTAGTAATGATTATGTATTGAGTCATTTGTTACGCAATCATTGAAATGAGTTTTCATTCTGTGCTGTTTGTCTAATAAACAACAAATTATAATTTATTATATTATATCAATTGTTAGATTATGAGATCTCCAATGCATTATTTTGCTAGTGTAGGTTATTGGCTTCACTTGATAATTTTAATTAATTTACTAAGTCTATACACTGGAGGACACATGCTGTGTGTTGAATTGATTAGCTTTTAAATTATAAAGTTTCTTTTCTAATATCATCTTGGTAATTAGTAATAAATCTTGACAGTCCCATGTTAATTTTAATCAAAATTTTCATTTAAATGGGAGTTGAAGTCAACGCTGGCGATCGTTAATTTTAATTAAACATGCAACTTTTATTTGAGTATAATTTTGGAAATTGGATTTCTAGAATTGCTTTAATATAATCCGAATCAATTTGAATCCAAGGCAACGGTGAAAGCAATGATAAAATATTAGGTTTAATATAAATCTTAATATTAGTTATATTTTGTTTTTCTTTCCAAATATTTTTTAGGTTTTCTCTCGTTTTTCACTGAAGACTAGTATTTATGACGTTTTTTTGAAAAAAATATTGAATAAACTCATTGAACAGAATATATATTTGAAATACATTTCACGTACTTATCTGTGATAATGGAGTCCAAGATTTTTATTAAGATATATGTCTTTTTCATATACCCTTCCCTTTTGAACAGCACTTCTCACTGTTTGACACTGTTTTTGAGAATCGGTGTAAATATTTGAGTGAATTTTTAGAGAATTTGTACGCATTTTGAAACACATTTTTTTTTATCAGTGGGAAGGAAAACATTTATTGAGTGAACCGGGTACTCCAATAATAAATAGCCTGTTCCATTCATTTGTAAACATTCGTTGAAATTTAGAACTATTTCAGTGATTTATCGAAAGTTTTTTTTCGAAAAAAGAATTATTGAATTATTGGAAAAATGAAAAATTTATTTCGAATAGAGTATTGATTTTTTGCAGGAATCGTTTGAAAAATTCTGTCCGTTTATTTCGAAATTATATTTTTTATTTTTCTGCTCAAATGGGATAATAGCGGAACTCAATTGGAATCTCAGTGTTAAGTGAAATGAGAAATAAAGAGATATTATGTAATAAAAAGACTAAAACTTACTGTGAATTCAGAGCTGGAGTTAAGTTTCAATCCATTAATTCGTTTCTCTATTTTCTTTGCAAAGTGTTTATTGCACTCAGAATTAGAGCACAGGTATCAGACAATTATAGTGGAAGTGTAGCACGAAATTCATATGTCTTTCCTTTTCTAATCGTTGAGAGGAAAAGCGATGAATTCAAACATTTGTCTCAAACTGATTCACTGGATAACAACTCTTTGGTTTTAGGGAAAGCTATGCCTTTCCTCAGACAGTTTAAGACAGTGTGTGTCGTTATGTGTTGTGTTGTGTTTATATGAGTCGTCTATTCGTTGGCCGACAACACAACACACAGTCAGTCAGTCCGCTAGCAATCAGTTCGCTCATCGATTTTTGGCTGAGCGTCGGCCCCAAACTTTTGTATGATATGCTGTGCTAGCAGATATACCACCAATATTATCTAACTGTGCTATTCTTCTTCCAGGCTTCGTTTTTAGTACTAAATGAACGCAGAATTCTGTGCGCGCACTGACAGCACAGTCAGATAACACACATTAATAAAAATACTCTCACTCTATCACATAAGAGGAACGGGTGGTTATATACCTGTACAATAATTCATTCACAAATTCAGATCTCATGTATAATAAAACAATTTTCATCAAAGAAATAGATTTTTTTTGTTCACTTAATTAATTGATTTTCACATTAAATACAATTCTTCTGCAAAAGTATTAGAAATGATTTATTGGAAAAATTGAGAGAATTCTGGAATTCTCTAGATAAATGATCTTTGAATTTGTCGACAGTTTAATAAGAGATAAGAATTTCGAAATTCTTTGCCGAAACATTTGCTCAGGAAATATATTAATAATAATTTCCACGATGAAATGCATTATTGCATTAAAATTTAAATTTATTTATTCTTGGCCAAAGTTTTCTCGTAAATATGTAATGAATCAAGACTAGTTTTTGTTTTTCTCATAATTTGTTTTTCTATTATATTCCGAATCATTTATATATTTAATTAATTCAAATAAATTTCATATAAATTTTTATAAATTTAATCTAAAAGCTCTATAATAGTATTGAATTAATGTATAATATTTTCATTTATTACCAAATATAATACCATAAATATCTAATGAATAGTTTTTAGAGTTAAAAATTGTTTTCATGTTTAGAAAACGCCATAATAACTTATTTGTATACATTTTCTGCTGAGTAACTATTACATTTGATATCATATTTATTATTATGTCGAGTAATTAATTATGTATTTCCGATAAAATAGAGCTATTTGGTTGAACTATGATTGATTGAATAGGGAAAGCGGTTTGTAGTCACTTCAGGACAGATTTGAAAGTTATACATTCTTTTCACTATTATTTTTCTTTTCCTATCATGTTTAACTGAGATGATTATAGTAAAGTTAAGTTTTAATTATAGTAGTTTTAAGAAAAAGTTTTTTACAAAAGTTTATTTGTACTTTGTACTTATTTGTAATTTGAATACACTTGTTGGTAAACTACATACTTAATTTATTGAACTTGTTTAATATTAATAGAAAGATTGATTTAAATCATAATGCACTAAACTTTTCTCAATAGTTTTTATATTAAAAATTTAATCTAAAATTCTACTAGACTAGAAACACTAATCTTTAAAGGGAAAGCTTCGGAGCTTCGGCCATTCGGTAAAATTACCTTTTTGAATATGAAATTTAATGCTAAAAACATTATGATTTACAACAATGTCCTGAAGTGACAACAAATCGATATTCCTATTGAGTTATGAATTAAAAATAAATCCAATTTTAATAATAATATTTATTAGTTTTATTGTTATTTATTGCACATAAATATTAAGTTAATAAATGCCTTCTATAATGAATGAACATCTGGTCATTCACTTAACAATTATTATAAAATGCTTTTATGCCTTCCTTTTCATAAATGCCTTAATTATATTTTGAAATTTTTATGACAACTCAGCAAAAATCTAATTTTTTCTAACGTCAGCTGTTTTGGTGTCAAAATCAGAGATTTTACTTAAATTTCTTTGTCTTTTAATTTGTGCGTTTATAGAGATGAGCAAGTTACTCATCTAAAATGTCTTTGTTATATGAGTGATAGAAATATTGTTGACATTTCTATTTCATAGGTAATTTAGAATCCATATAAATATTGACTATTACTTAGACATACTATACTTGGTAGATCTGGTATCCTTATGTGGAATTCTCTGCTGTAAACATGCATGGTGATCAAGTGTACTATAGGGAAGTCATTTTCTGGAAATATTTCACTTAAATTCTATCGATTGCTATGCGATACCAGAATTCCCATGAAATAAATTTCAGAATTTTAGCTTTACTTTAGTGAATACAGTGAAACCTGGATAATTTGAACCTATTTTTGCAGAAAATTATTTCAAAGAGTTTCATCAAATCGTCAAAAATCTGTTTCAAGTTATAAACTTGAAATTAACCGTTGTTCAAATTGTTAAATATTGACTGTATTTGGAAATCCTTTCTTCGTTTGACCAGGGACCAATTTTCGAATAACAGACGCTCACTATATCTGATGAATCTATTTCGTTTTGCCTCACTTGCACTTCATTTTACAGAAACATATGATTTAAGAATTTTCATCAAATATTTATCATGTCAGCATTCCTATAAAAATAAAATTTTCCTAGAGAATAATTTATGCTTGGGTAAGCAGTTAAGTTTTAGCTTGTTTAACCAAATTGTGTATTGAATTTTATAAAATAAACATGATAAAAATAACCTAAAATAAACACTTTTCAAAAATTGAAATTGAAGCTACTTGCTTCGCTGATAAATAATACAAGCATGGTATTTTGATGAGAAAATGTTTGAGCTCTTTTCAGAAAATGGAATGCATACAATTTTATTATGTGGAAATTTCTTAAGCTTTTTGTTTGAGAACGGAATGGGTCTTTCGGAAACACTGATGAATAATGAAAAGTGTTTTTTGCCCAAAGTTTGAGACAAAGAACAAATGATCTGTTTATCCATTGGTTGTATACAACCCTTACATTGCATTTACATTACATTAGATTTCATTCTATGTTTGTTCTGATATTTGACTCACGAATAAAGACATAAAATGTTGTTTTGCTTATATTTGTCTCTTAAAAAGGTTTTCGCTTTCTTTCAAATTCTGGAATAAGAAGTGGAGAAACAAATCTGAATAACAGAACTACTAAATAGAATTTAGATGATTGGATTAACTGGAGCGTGAACATGGTGTTTTTCTTGTTCACCAAGTTGGGAATAAAAACAGTGGTCCTTATTCTTCAATGAGTGGATTTGGCGACAAATAAATCACTCGATTGTCAACTTTTGAAAAGTTGGTGACAGTCCGCTCGAGACCACAAATGGATAATGAATTGTATATTCTATATGATTTTTTGCATGGTGTAACCAAGATATGATAAAAGCAATATTTTAACTCTGGCTTTCATCGTTATCAAATATATTATAATTATTTTAATTTCTCTATAGAAATAAGCTTGGATAAATATGAATATTATAATCATTTTTACAAGACCCTGATTCTACTAGAACTAAGGATATAATTAAATTTTAAATTAAGTTCTTATCTATCTCTCTCTCTCTCTCTCTCTCTCTCT
>JAQGCS010000755.1:0-18587 GCA_034702105.1 Fuscozetes fuscipes
TCCTTTGGTCTTATTAAGAATTAATTGACAAAATCCTATAAAAAACTTTTGACAAAAGAATATTGTCCACGACCTTATATAAATATAAACTCAGTAAAAATCGAGTATTCAGAACTAGTAAATCTTTTTCCGAATATAAACAAGCACCTGAAGTTTTAGTCCTTTAGTTATCAATGTCTTAAATTATATCAATAAATGGATGTGTTTTTAATCGAAGTCCATTTTTGTCAATTTTCCAATTTTATGAACTTATTTGTCTCAATCGACCAGGTTCATAAAAATGGAGCTAGAGTGTAAATCACTTCAACTATCCCTCTACATAATAGTGCTTTGCAAAGATGTCGATTACTCAAAAACTATCAAGGTGATATTAAAAATTTTACATACCAAAAAACCAGAGGTGCCGAAGGGGGTGTATTTCATCTGGGGTATGAAGAGATGCTTGGATCAACAAAATAACAATTTTACCGAACTCTGGACATCAAATAAGTGACCAAAGATTTCCGTAAATTTTTCCGAAAATCTAGGGGGGCGTCAAAACTCCTCGGAATTGAATGACAATTTTTCGGATTTTCGGAAATTTAGGGGGGGGGGTCCAAAAAATTTTTTCACAAAAAAACAACTTTAGAGGTCATTTGAGAGGTCATGGGGGTCTAAGATGATTTCGAGACAAATAAAAAATACCCCCCCCCCCCTTCGGCACCTCTGCAAAAAACGTAAGTGTATCTTTTATGTGCTTTTTACCAGGTTTCAAAATTTTTAGACGTTAACGAGTAATCACGAATTTGGCTAGAAACTTTTTTAATAGAATCATGAAGGACTATTTATTTATTAACTGAATATTTTTTTAGATATTTTTGGCGGTATCCGGGGGTATACTCGTACTATGAGTCTCATAGTATCCTCAACTTGGAATTATACGGTTTGTATATGGAATGTTTGCAAGGTAATACGGTACCAGTTTACAAACAGATTGCGCATGACTTTAGTCATTTCACAAAAGTTGACACAAACATCGATTTACTCATTCAATTGAGTCCTTGTTTTGTATGAATTTGTGGTCAATTATCTAAAAGAGTGAGGAAATGCCACTTCCAGCAGCTTTGGCCCAAAGACTTCTTAAAAGAGGAATCCTTTCTAAAGAAGACAATAGCGATAAACAAAGAGACAACGGTTTGTCACTTAATTACTGTTTACTTGTTAAAAATTTACCATGATCACCATTTTCATATCATAGAACCGTTGGAAGAAGTTATTGCAGAAGACTATGACGATAATCGATTCGATCCGAAGAGTCGAATGGTAGTGATTGGGTGTCCCAACAAATACAACATATATCACGACTGTTCCCCTTATTGTCAAAAGAGATGGTCTGAAGTGAATGAAAGGCCTTCGCCTAAAACTAAACGAAAGTATCAAAAACTTGTGAAGAAATTCCCTTTGCCTGAGGGCTGGCAGGAGATCTACGACCCGGGAGTGTAAGCATTTGCATTTGAAATGAATATTCACTCTAAGTTTCATATCTTCCGATTCAGACGTTGTTTTTATTATTGGAATATGGTATCGGATGAGGTGTCCTGGTTTCCACCCCTTCACCCAAACGCTAGAATCTCATTATCGGCAGAAAAACTTCGATGTGAGACAATCGACTCTTTTCTTCCCAATTAAATAATCATTTATTGACAGCTTTGTTAAGAGATGACGACGAGGAACAGGTCGACGACGAAGAAGAAGACGATTCAGAAATGTCTGATAATTCTTATGATTCGGACTCTGACTCCGATTCTTCGAATAAAAATAAGCGAAATATTAGTAAATCAGAACTGAAAGAAATGGAGAAACAAAAGCGGTTTAGGGGACGCTCTCTGCGTAAGGCTAATGATTTGGATCCAATGGACCCGTCCTCTTATTCTGATATCCCAAGAGGAAAATGGTCAGATGGGTTGGACAAAAGAGGTGACGCCAAAACAGGTGTTGACTCCACTGCATCCGGTCCTCTATTTCAAGCGCGTCCTTACCCAAATCCCGGGGCTGTACTCAGAATGAATGCTAACAAAAAAAGCAGAGAAAATGAAAATTCTTCTGAAGACGAATAGATTCATTACACGTGAGTCAGAGCATAGCATATGTATATAAACAGCCAAACATTTCAAATATTCCCGAATTTGTATTTAATTTATCGAAAAAATGGTTAGAATCCCGTTTAACCTAAAAGTATGACTCATTCATACGATTGACTGAATTTTGTGAATCCAAATAAAAAACAAAATTAAACAAGGGTTCGATTCAAACCTAATAGCACTACATTTATGATAAAAATTATTTGATTTTATAAAGTTTATATCTCTATATCCCAGTCTAAATCCCTTTAAGTCATATCTTAGCTAAATCAAAGTTGGATATATTGTAAAGAGTTAATCTTACTGATTTAAAAATCGCTTTTAAAAACCTCTTCAACAATGAATTTTAAATTTATAAATGTAGTGAAAAATGGTTTTAAAAATTATCACATCTTATAAAACAACTGATTCTTCGTCTATAAGTGCTTTGAAAAGCATTCCTCCGCGACCATCAAACTCTAGGACAAAGTGATGGAATTGTTGTAATTGTTTGACTCTATGGGTGACACTCAGTAGTGAGCACTGGACTGATTCACACAAGTGTTGGTAAATAGACTGTTCGACGTCTATCGACACCTTTGAAAAGAAAACAAGTGATTGACTCCATTGACTTCAAACAAAATTGCAATTAATTACAGCTGAAGTGCATTCGTCGAGAATAGCGAACAACGGTTTGTGGTATAAAAGCCTATTCGTTGACATTCTATTAATTTAAAATTGAAATCGACAAAAGTTTACCTTGCTAGCGCTACCCGTTGTTTTTCGCCACCACTTAACACATCCGTCCAGTCCTGAACGGTATCCATAGTCTCGCGTTCGACCAAATATTCGATTTGAACCTATTTTTAGGCAAAATTCTTATTGATGTCAAAAATAAGGCCAATATTTCTAACAATTGTCAAGTAATCGATCAAATCGTTATCAGTTATGCCTTTTTTACGCATATCTTCGTGAGAGTCCGGATAAATGAGTTGATCCCTGAAAGTGCCTACAATTTCAAACTTTCACTAATTTTCCTTAAAAGTGAAATACAAGACCTAAAGCCATGTAAGGCCTCTGAGGAATATAGAAGAGACGATTACTGGTAGGTTTGACCAAACGACCCCCATATAAAGGCCACAGATCTCCCAATAGACGAAAAAGTGATGATTTTCCCGAACCATTTGGTCCTGAAATACTTGAGATACAACTTTCAAGTTTTCTTGTTATTAATCTTACCCGTAATGATTACATTCTGACCCAATTTTATCGTAAAATTTATAGAATTGATCAGAAGATCGCCGTTTGGAGTAAGAAGAGGCACGTCCTCGAACTGAATCTTCGGGTTTTGAGGGTCACATATTTGAATAATACCCGAACCCGGGATCAAAGGGTAGGATATTTTCGAATTTGTAAATGTTTTCATATTATTACTCGAAATACTGAATAATGAGAACAATTCGATCATTGAATTGAATATAAAACAAAACTAACCTTTCTATGTTTTGCATCAACTGATTTACTCTTGTCGTATAAGCTGCCAATCGAGTAAAGTCACGGCCAGCCATTACAAGTCTACCGATGGATTCGGCCAATTTAACCATCATTCGACCCGATTTATAATATGTCTATCAAATCATATTTAGATTATACGAGGGGTGGATCTGGAAGGGGACCTAGAGGGTGATTTTTTGAATTTGCCACCAAAAAAACTTGCCGCCTCGCTTCACTCGGCAAAAAACACAAAAGGGGTTCAAGATAAAATACAAGCCGCCTTGCTTCGCTCGGTGGCAGCGAGGTGGGGAGTATACCTGTAATGTTATAATTTTGAAAAATTCTAGGGGGGATAATGCGAAATTTTCGGCTCTAGGGGGATAATTCGTCGATCCCCCTTGGCCACCCCTGGATTATACAATATAACTATTGAATGTAAATACCTCTAAACGAAAGGCCTGATCCTCATTACTATAACGTGAAGTCAAGAATGGTATTGAAAGCGACAAATATCCGAAAACTGTGGCCAAATCTATATATTTTCACATAAATAAGTAATTGTAAGCTATGGATGAGTGGCTCACATCGCGCGACGATATTATCCAAAAAGTCAATATTGAACTTGAATTTAGACATATTTGACAAATGATTCCGCAATCGTTTCATAGCGTTTAAAAGAGTTAGCCTTTCTCTGAAATATCAGCAAATAGATAAATGAGCAAATAATAGACCAAATAATACAAATTGTATTTATAAATCAAGATAAATATTTAGCGTCACCTTTGATTGCCTTGATAAAAGGCGATTTCCTCGCAATTTGTGATTATTCTGTTGTGAACATATCTTAACTGACCCTCTAATTGAGTTTCGGTAACAGTTAATCGCGTCATCGGACGCCTCGCATTCGTGAGGACAGCGCCTGAATTGCAAAACAATTGATTATGATTGTGATAAAAATCAATTAATACCTGCAACAATCAAATATGCAATCATTCCCGCAGGTGTTGAGGCACCGGTATATGTGACGGACAGTCTTTGTACTAAAATTATTATATCTAAAAACGGCTAAAAATTGAATAAATCAATAATTGTTGTGAGACATGTCATTCTAAAATAGAATTTTGACTAATAAACTTGGAATTGTCTGGATTTGAAAATAATTTCAAATATGATCATAATCATTTATTGGATAAGAGACCAATTAATAGTCTGCAAAGGTTTCTTACTTTTGAGACATTGGAATAAACGTCGACAATAGTGTTGCAAAACTTTTCGATATCACTGGTTAAGAGTTGGTCAATATTTTGGACCTGGTTGTCCAAAACATTCAGTCGATAATAATTCAGCCCTTATTTCGATGGAAATATGTTTAAAATAATGATAACTTAAATGATTTAATTTTACCCTCAATATATTTATTGTAAATCATAAGAGAAAGTTTGTATCGAAGATTGAGTCGCAATTGATTCGAGCAATATTTCAATCCGTTGTTAACAAACGCAAGAATAGGCATCGAAATCAAGAAATCGACTGAAAAACAATTTCCATTACTTTGTATTCAATTGAATTCGTAAACTTTGAACGAACCGATGTTTTTCTTCATTTTAGTCGTGTCCGCCGTAATGATCGCCGCTTCAATTTGAGTGCCATTTTGGATGAGCCACAGGTCACACATCGTACGGACCACAAGTGATGCAGCGATTCCTTTATCGACAAAAAACATCAAATCTTTCAAATATGGAAAACAAACCGAAACCGATATTAACCGAAGACATAAGTGTATTCTTTAGCGCCCATTACTTTTAAAAGGATAGCCTTCAAATGTCCGAAAACAGCAGACATCGACTCTATTTTGGCCTTGGTCTTCGACTAATTGGAAATATTCACATAAATAATGGGTCCGAAGTCTATACTGTATTACTTTATCGGTGTATAGATTACAAGCGATTCCATCGATGTTTGAACTAATTTTTAATATTAATTCAAATTATATTTTCATTGAGTGAGTGATTGCTTACTGATTGTTGTTTTTGATTCTGCTTTGAATCAAATTAATGATCCAGATCAATAATGATATCATTGACGAACTCATAACAATCATTCGCTTCACATCCAATGGTCGGCCACTTCGGTCAGAGACCAACAGTTTAGATATGACTGACATCTTATGAACTCTTAATAATTATGTGTTTAAAAGTCTGCAAATATTTTCAAAACATTAGACATAATAAGTGTTTGTAATCCATGACGTCATGCGATGTCTGATAATATCTCAATTTAAGATTCTTAATGTTAAAAGTTGCTAACTTCAAAAGTATTCAAACATTTTAGAATTCTTTTTACTAAACTTAAGAAAATTATAATTTGAAAGAAGTGTAAAGAAATGGAATATTAAAGAAGGTATACATCAGGGATACCGAAAGTCGACGGCTCTATGGAGACCTAGACGGGTAGAAGACCGAAAATTTCTAGGGTATAATGTTATGTTAGACCTTAGCAAAATTCTAAGGGGGAGTCAAAACTCATCCTATATGAATGACAATTTTTTGACTCTAGAGGTGGTAAGAAGTTGACCTACCTGGGCATCCCTGGTATACATATTTTGAAACTAAAATATAGAATAATGTAATCAATTGATAAACACTTACTTTTTAATTAATTTAAATATATTTTCAAATCAATAAATCGAATAAATTTTGTCGATTTCTTAGAATTTGAGGTAAATTTTATATTCAAGTGTTGAGTATTAAAGTTGGATTCAATTAATATAAATGCAATTATTTTCCTTCATTTGAGTACAAGTTTGCAATAGTTTGGACTGAATTCATGCGAAACCACTAATGATGTAAGAAATCAAACGCTTATTAATTATATAATTTTTTTATTCAATTATTCACTTTAAGTGAATTTATTTAAAATTAACTCTCGTTTTAATAGACTTTAATAATATTTAATTCACAATAAAATAATGCAAATGTTTGTCAGTTATTGCGAATAACTTATAGTGAATTCAAATGAAATTATTTACAATTTATGTTAAAATTATATTATTTTTGTGAATAAAATTAAAATCAAAACATTATTTACAATTAAAAGCGTTGTATTTAATACAAGAATGAAATGAAACTAAAATAAAGTGATTATTCTGTGCCGAACACATTAAAAGAGTCGTCTTTATTAACGATTTCAGAATTATTTGTCTTTTCTGTCTCTGACTTTTGATTATTGATAGGAGTGGGCGGAGGAGAGAGGATTGGTATCTCTTTATCTTTACCACACTTATAGGCATCCATCAACTCATCGAGTCGTTCGGGTATTGGCCCCCATTTTAAAAAGCCGGCGTCATTCTGAAGGAAGACAATGAGAGTGCCATGAGCTGACTTCACGTTCAGGTCATTCTTGTCACACAAGTGTTGAAAGCCATTCCTGTATTCGTGTTCGAAGGCAGGGATCACTAAATGTTTGCGCTTGAATTTACTGCTCTCCAGTCTAGTTATGACTTTAGGCACCGGATCTCTCCATTCCGGTACAAATATAATAAAAGATAGCGGTTCCGGAGAATTAGCCAAAAGCCGATCAAAGTGTTCAACAGTTGATTCCATTAGTTCCTCACAAAAGGGTGGATTCGCTTCGAAAGAACCACAAACCGGATAGAAATTCAGTATTGATCTGAAATATGAGACAATTAAATAAACAAAAATACAAATCAAAACCTGTGTACAAACCCTCGCGAACCGAAGTATCCGTCGGTATCACCAAAAGCTGAACAATACTGACGAAAATAAGAGTTTAGGGGCGAAGCAAAGCACTCGAAAGTAACTCCAAAGTGTTTTTGTAAAACTGTGAATACTGAGAGGGGGAGCGCCCCCTGAGTCGTCGAATTCTCGTTACTCCCGAACCAAGTCTAAAATGGTTTTATAAAGTTTAGATTACTTTATGAATTGGGATAAAGTCTGCCCGCTTTGGACACATTCACAAATCAAGTTTAGAGATAATCTCTGTCTTAAACATTTGCTAAACATAAATATCTAGCTTTATTTATTAATTTGTTGATAAAACCAAATTAGCTTGCAAACCCCGTATTTGAAGCTTAAAAAGTAATTTATTGCTCATATAATTGAAATCTATTCTTATTTTAAACTCAAGCATGTTTAAATTACAAATACAGTTTGATCTCGATTTAAGAGACTCCTCGTTGCGGCCAAAATTACTCCCTTAAATCGAATTTCTCTTATATCGAAATTCTTTTTAATCGAGACTGTATTTGATGGCAACGAAACTTAAAAAACTAATGGGAAAGAATCAAAACTCAGAATAATGAAAACCTGATATCTCTTGAGTAGACACCAGACGCGACTCAGAAAGAAGTTGAACTTCCGGTCATCAAAACAGTTGTATCGATAGAGTTGTTCCAATTTTTGGAAATACAGAGTACTTATACGCAAAGAATCGGTTTTATATCGCAAATGAGTTATATCTTTATCGGTAAAAATGTGAACGGGTGGTAGTTTAGGACAGGGATGTGCTAATATTTGTGGATAACAGTAGACTTTCTTTGGATTTTGTACTCTTAACGGAACGCTTTCTATTGGTTTAAAAAAATCAATTCTTAAAAGTTCTTGAGTCGAATGAAAGGCAAACCTTTGAGTCCTTCTGATGACAAAAGTTCATGATTTTTGGTGTGAATCTTCCTTGCATATTCACACGACAAGTGATATGTCTTCGAACAAATGGCTTCGACAGAGCTTTTAGCGGCTTCTGTGATGTGTGGCTGACACTGTTGCTTGAGATGAGCCAACCTTTGCTGGTAGTCCTCAAAAGTTGCGTTAAGTGTTTTCCTAATCCATTGAAAGGCGTCCTCGACATTCCATTTAACAATTTTTCGGCTCTCAGACGATGCGTTTCGGGACTCAATCATCTTTTTGGCCGCTTCCGCGTATTTTGACAATTGCTTACGCGCTTCGCCCGAAAACTTGGGCCGAAAAAGTTTGATCGGAATGTCGTTCATTATCTCGTTATACATCGAACGCGATATTTCCGGATAGCAATCACTCGGCACTAAAGGGTCGACACCTTTATCGACAACTTTCCTCTCCATAAGCCATCGATTGAACGATTCTTTGGGTGCTTCGATATTTTCTCGGGAGTGACACATCTCGTGGTACTGTTGTCTCAATTTGGTCACTAATGAGGCCCGAAGTGATTCTACTTCGGGATGAGGGTGGTACAACAGCACTGGTGGTCGCTCCCATATTACACAATTTGTGTGCACTTCTAAGTCAAAGGGTCCGCTCAGAATAAACCGTTTGGTCGGTGGCTGACCACTAATGGCATCGTCCATAGATAGAGATCTTTTATCGCCAGCTCTTTGCGGCCAGTGTTGAAAGTTCACAGGAATCGTAGTGGGAGTCGAGGGTTCAGTAGGTGTGGGCGGAACCGGTGACGATATACCAAGAGGGTCAGTAATAGGGTCGTACTGTCCGCCGACTCGCGGCATATCCCACATCGACTCATTAGTAATCTTATTGAAGAAATAGGGTCTGCCCTCACGTTTACTCCAAAAGCGACGCCAACCGATTTGTAAGAGTTCGGGCGGCAGGTCGTGCACCGGGTCTGCACTCGACGTTGACTGAGGCGGAGATAAAAATGGCACTGAATTTGTTGTGATGTGATTTGAGGATTGCATCGAAGGCAGAGTCGTTGGCAAAGATAATTGTCGCGTAACGTCAGGTTTGGGGACAAAACTGTTGACACTTTTCTCATGATTTTCGACAGTTTTGTAAAATTGTGTTTTGTCTTCAAATGAATGATTAATTGGTTTGTTGTTAGTGTTGGACATAATTGTTGTCTAATGGTTGGCGACAATTGTCATAATAGTGGTCATAATGGGCGCTCTTATCGTCACATTTGGTAAACAGAAACACGTGAGCCGTCAGTGCAGTCAGTATTGCATTGAATGCTATTCTCTGTATTCGAGTGTAAAGTCGTCTCAAAACTTAAATAAGCGCTAAAACTCTTAAATGAGTGAAACACTTATAAACACAATTAATTTGTTGTCGACAAACATTTGAGTCGATTCCTCGACATTTAAGTTATGGCAAACATTGAAAACTAATTCATAATTGAGTCGAAATGAGTTAATTTTGTCGACAAATAATTAACATTGTATTCAATGAATTGAGTGATAGTGTTGTAAATGGCGTCGAAGTGACGGCAGTTGTACTGCAATGACAGCACTCACACAACTGACTCATTGGACACAACAACACAACACAAACACTCAATCAAATGCAACACTCAGTACGCGTGCGCTACACATCCACTCTCACCCATTGATTGCAACACACTTTTAACAACACAACACATTCACCTAATCCCTGTCCAGTCCCTATCTAATCGTTGTCTAATCTGGCTTCAATTCAAACATATTACTTATGCAGATTGCACGATCTATGCGAGCATCCAGATAAATTTGCGATATTTTTACCATTCACATTTTATATGCAATGGGTAGTCACTTAGAAAAGTTTGTCCTTATATTGTCTCTCGAATCATTACAGTCAATTACCACTATTATCAAATTCTCTATACTTTGCATTTGATAATTTTCATTAAAATTTTTAAACTTGCATCAAATTAAACGTATAAGTATTTGACAACCAAATTCAGACCTACATAATAATTGAAAGTGCTACTATGACTTTCCAATCTCTTTGACCTCATATCTCTTTACCCATATAATCAATTGATCATTCTTCTATATATGAATATCAGCAATGGTCAAACTCTAAAATAAAATTCTCAGTATTGCTAGGGTATCGCACATACCCTGGTTATAACATTTTAAAACCCGTTCAGAACTTATTGTAATTACTTATTGGTTGATCTAAGTAAGAGAACTAGAGTATGGTGACATCTCAAACTGAACATAGAGAAATTGCAGTAAAACCGTTTACTGAGAATCAAAATTGAACTCTGATTTTCAAATCTTCATTTATTTGTTTACTTTTGGTTCTAGCAAATAGACTTATCTGTAAGAGAGATTTCTACTCATATATATATCATTTTAAAAATTGAGGTACAAGTTCATTTCAAAATTGTATTCAAATTGGCAATAAATACATGTATTATCATGTATTTTCATGTATTTTAAATAGAGATGTCACCATACTCTATTTAACTTGAGTTACGGAATGATCAACAAACATAAGAAATCGATCCTGATATTCATTTAATTTTGTCAAATCTGAAAATTTTCTTAACATTTATGTTTATAATAAACACTGAACTTTTATGGCAAAAAATTATAAGGGAATTACCAAAATTGAATTTTTTAATATAAGATCGAATCTGTAAATAAAATGAACAGTTTTATAATTAATATATTTAAGTCATTTCCATAATTAAAAATCTATAGATAGACTAAGTGTACTAAGTCTACTACTGGTGTGGTAAAGACTTTGAATTGTTGGTAAAATGATCTGTAATATTGTGATTCAATAAAAGTTCAATCCGGGATTTAACTGTACTTTTGAAAACATGTTCTCCTTAGAGACGATATCGAGAAAAGACTGTACTTTTGATGTCAATAACAATCTGTAAAGTCATGTGAAAAACAAAACTGCTTTCGATTAACGCATAAATTGATAGCATAACAGAAAATAATTAGAAATTTGATTATTTGAAGTCTAATCCATTTGTTTTAAATTTATGTAAATATGAGTTAATTTGATTGAAAAGTGTTTGAAGTAATCAATCGCTTGAATAACATTTTTATTGAAATCTTTGTCCAATGAATGCGAGTTTGAATGGGATCTCATTTGTCAAACATTTCTGTTAACCCTATCCGAAGAGATCGCGTTATGTCTGATAACGAGACTAATAGTGAAGCGGCTAATGAAGAGTCGATCAGTGACTCAGACATCGATCCCGACCTCAACACTATTTTAAGAGATTTGATTCGAAGGTTTGAGTCATTTATGTAATGAAATGCTATCATATGATTGCATCCAAACAGAGGTCACATTCGAATACTTACTTCTTCGAGTTCTGACAACGACGAGGACTCAGATACCACCGATGACTCGGGTTATGTATATCGATCCCACTCCGCGAGAAGACTAGCGGCTCCCAAATGTAAGACTAACCTAAATATGTGATGAATTACTTATCGAATGCATTGATTATGCAGTGAGTGTGGAGAACCCTGATACCTCTGTCATAGATAAAAGTGATTTAAAGCTTATATTGAGAGCACAGACAGGTTTTTACGCCGACAAACCCTTACCACCGATTCCCAAAATATTGTCTAATCGTGAGATTGGAATAAATAACGACAGAAAGAATTCATCAATTGATCCAACTTTCGGTCTGAGTGATAGATGCAAACTCTCTGACAATTTTCTGCCCAACAAAATGTCGACAATCGAACAATACCCGAGCAAAGGTCAGTGACTTCGCAAACAAATCGATTGCAATGAATTTTTAATCCGTGCCTTTTGATAGCCTTTTGCGGCTTTTACTCAAAAAGTGGTGAATTGTTTCTGACTGCGTGTCAGGACACCAACATTAGGGTATACGACACCCGTCGCGATAGATTCAAACTCTTCAAGACTGTATGGGCGCGAGACGTAGGATGGAGTGTACTCGACACTGACTTTAGGTATTGACCATACTCAAACAATAGTTGACTTATATTGCTTTGAATTCAGTCCAGATGGTCGACACTTCATATATTCGAGTTGGTCGGAGTGCAGTCAGTATTGAATGACTCATTGTTTGATTGGATGACTTACTTTTGAATTGTATTCAATTGTAGTTCACATTTGCAATATATTTGGAGAAGCGGAAAGCCACGAGGCCCTCTCTTTATCTCCAGACGACCGACGCTTTTGTATATTTTCGTTGCGTTTCTCTCAGGACGGCTCAGAAATATTAGGTGGTGCTAACGATGAGTGCCTTTATGTGTATAACAGAGAATGTAAGAATCGGGTGCTTAAGATCCGATGCCATGAGGATGACGTCAATTCTGTGGCCTTCGCTGACTCGAGCTCTCAGATTCTTTTCAGTGCTGGTGATGACGGCCTCTGCAAAGTATTTCATTCTAACAATTGTGACCTTTAATTGATCCTATTTTATATCTAAAGGTTTGGGACAGAAGAACACTAAACGAAACAAACCCAAAGCCCGTCGGAGTGCTTTCCGGTCACGTCGATGGCATCACATATATCGACTCCAAAGGTGACGGACGCCATCTCATCACTAATAGTAAGGATCAGACAATCAAACTGTGGGACATGAGATGCTTTTCACCGCAAATCGGATTCGAAGCCACGCGAAAGGCTGTATCCAAACAGAATTGGGACTATCGGTGGCAGGCCATTCCCCGAAAATGTATTTCGATTACAGTCTTTCACTTCTGTCTTTAATCTCATTTTGTTTTATGGAAGTGCTTTCGAATCGAAAGAAGATCGAAGGCGACACTTCGCTCATGACTTACATGGGTCATTCTGTCCTCCAAACCTTGATTCGGTAAGTATTTTCAATTTATATCATATAAATAACCTTTTTTGCAAAGTTGTCGCTTCTCTCCCGAATGGAGTACTGGACAGCGCTATATCTATACGGGTTGTTCCTCTGGAAAAATTGTTATTTACGATATTCTGAGCGGAAAAATTGTTAAAACTCTCAGTGGTCATCGGGGTTGTGTGCGAGGTATTTTTGCTTATGTTTTGAAATGTTTAATGTTTGTAATCTTGACGGAACAGACGTGTCGTGGCACCCCACCGAGATGTCTATCATTAGCTCGAGTGTAAGAATTTTAAAAACTATAACAAACTTAAGTAATATTTATTCTGTGCATTAGTGGGACGGAACTGTCATCAAATGGATATATGTTGACGACAATGCCTTATATTGTGACAGCGATTTAGAGTCAGAACCTCCAAAGAGGCGCTCCGAGAGGTTGGCTGAGAAAAGAAAAAGATTAGAACCAAAATACATAGTCGACAATACATAGTGAACAGAGTGGCTCTAGTACATTCTATTCAATTCACTCCAAATATTATCTTTTTTCAATTAAATCAAAGATTTTTTTAATAGATTTGTTCAAAAGTTTAATTCAAATTTTATAATTTGGTGTAAATTATGTAAATGTTTTGTTTAAAAATTAATAATTAATGGGTTTTAAACACTTTTTATTCATTTTCTGTGATTTTGAAATTAATTTCTCAAACTTTCGGCAATTGATTCATTCGATTGCGAAGTGTTTTGATTATACTTTTCGTCGATAATTGTGCCAAATGTGGGCACAGAATTGAAACGTCTTAATGTTGGGTTATTTGTATCATTATTTCCTTCGTTCAAAGATTTAATGGATTGTCTTAGAGGAGATCCCAAGTTGGTCATTTTGAAAAATGTACAAAATTCCTGTAAATCATTGTCGGCGTCGATATTTAGTAAATGTTTATAAGCTTTAGTCAACACTTGTATTGCCTTCGAATGAAATAATAGTTCACTTTTAGTCAATTCCAAAAATATTCTCTGAAAATATAGGCAAAAGACAAAATGTGCTAGTTATGTTTTATTGTATACTTTAAAGAGCATAATTACAAACCTTGATGTCGCAAATCTTTCTCATTTCAAATCTTTGAAGTTGTAATTCGTAAGCAGTGATAGCGTTAGACATCTCACCATTTCTTTTGCTTAAACTCTTGGACAAAGCAGTTTCCTTTTCCTTTGCAATTGAGTTTTGCTTCAATTCGTCCTTCATATAAAACAAATTGTTTGCACCAATAAAATAAGTGATCAAGCTCGATTAAATGATTTTACTTTTGCTATTTTGGTCAGTTCTCCGTAAACACTTAATTCATTGATCACTTTTTCTTCGACTTGTTTGACCTCAAGGATTATATAAAAGATGAGCAAGATAAACTGTATATTTAAAAAGCAGTAAATGTTGATTACCTGATCATCTCTATAGTCTTGAATGAGATTTAGACAATCGGCTAAATTAGTCAAACCTTGTCTCAGGCTTTCGACAAATAATTCAATTATTAATTACTTTTAGACATTTAAACCCAAATCAAAATCAAATTTATTTTTAGTGTTTATTGCGTTACAAAAATTAAACAAGTTCAGTTCAAACCTAATTCCCACTACATTTACACCCAATTGAAATTCCCACCAAAACTGGACGTGAAAGATCGGATACCTTCCTATTCAGCTTTCGACAATACTCAGACTCCTTTCTAAAATAGTATAATACTTTCGATTGTAGTCAAATGCCTTTCGAAATGATTCAAATGGGTTTCGTCTAGCGCTCAATGCTGTGCATATGCTTTGGTTACAACTCTGGAGTAGTTCTGAGCTTGTAGCAGATACACTATGTCTACCGCATCCCCTCCTCTCTGTTCCCCTCTTTTTTGATCAAAATTGTAGAATTTAATGCCTTTTTCACCCCTTTGTGATAAAAAGACTCAAACCATTTATGCCGAAGTCTTTCTCTATTTAAGCCTTTAATTTATTTTAAACCTGCAAAGTAAATACAAACATTTTGAATGCCGGAACGTCCACTGATAGCAGTCACTGATGGTGTGAGTCTCAGCCTAAGGCTCTTTTTGGGATCGGGAGCTCAAATAGTGTATCTGCTACAAGCTCAGAACTACTCCAGAACTGTGTAACAGACTGTAACCAAACCCCTTGTAATGCGTTTGTATAGCGCTAAACGAAACCCATTTGAATCATTTCGAAAGGCATTTGATTACAATCGAAAGTATTAGACTATTTTAGAAAGGAGTCTGAGTGTTGTCGAAAGCTGACAAGTCATACTCGGAAAGTGTAATCAAGATAACTTAATAAAAATTACATAGTTGAATTCTTCATATCAATAGCTGTTATATAAGGTAAGTTTTATCTGCGTATGACCATGTTCAAGCGAGGGGCAGCCGTAAGAAGAATAGCTAAAAGTTATGCAAATTGTAAAATGCATTTTCACACATCATTGATAGACAAAATAAAACTTTAATAGTTGTACCAAGGTTACTTAGCAAGTAAATGAATAGAATGAGTAATGTACTATTTCTATTTGAATGTAAACAAAATAATAATACAAAAATGGATTTATTTAGTATAAATGAA
Source organism: Fuscozetes fuscipes (assembly GCA_034702105.1). Lineage (NCBI taxonomy): Eukaryota > Metazoa > Arthropoda > Arachnida > Sarcoptiformes > Ceratozetidae > Fuscozetes > Fuscozetes fuscipes. The sequence goes on from JAQGCS010000755.1 coordinate 15,732, forward strand.
GTGATTATACCTTGCTAATCATTCAACATGAAAGTCATTTATCAATGTACTACTAATGTGCGAAAATGCATCTTACAATTTGCATAACTTTTAGCTATTCTTCTTGCGGCTGCCGCTCGCTTGAACATGGCCATACCCAGATAAAACTTGCCTTATATAATAGCTATTGATATGAAGAATCCAACAATGTAATTTTTATTTAGTTATCTTGGTTACAGTTATGGAGTATGACTTGTAAATGAAACGGAGTGTAATAAGTTATTAGGTTGGTCAATAAATTTTGGGTCTACTATTTTTGCTATTACTCTTAAACGGTGCTATATATATATATGAATTCTGTGAAAGTATACACTTAACGTCCTCTAATTTCATATTACATAATTGCACAAGTTGTCTAATTGCACTGATGTCAGCAGTCCCAACATGGGACCTATGTTAAAGTATAGGACTAATTTCACATTTGTTTATTTGCACATTCACACCAGTTTTCCTGAAATTCTATAGTATTTCAATTTTATAATTGCACAAAATTTTTAAAATCAAATTAAAAAACGAAATCCACCAAGATGACTGATAAGAACACTACCAATTTTCTGACAATTATTAGCTAAATGTTTTATGAAATTGAATTTATATTCAATCAATAATTATTTGAAATAAATTAATCTAAGCTAATTTGAAGCATAATTGTTTGAATTTTATACGAAAACTATGAATTTAAAAACATTACACTTCTCATAATTGCACATCCTAAGAATCCTGGTCCCATGTTCGTGTAATTAAAGGAAGTTGAGTGTACAAATCATCACATCATCATATCTAATTGTGATTTACTCATTTACGAAAAATTTGTCTGCGCCTGCAAGTATAGATGTTTTATATACTTTTTACATAATTCAAATATCACCGTTATTGCAAAAATAGGCGCAAAACTTAGTGACCAAACTAATATTTTAAAGGTAGAAGAATTGAAACCTGGTGTCAATCGTCTCATTTTCACCAAATTTAAGAATATTTGTGACCAAAATGTCTCCGATATCTCTGATTTTGGCAATTCTGATGGCATACGAAGCAATCGAAGCGTGAACTTCCTGCAAACCTTTCTCCAAATTGTCGATTCGAGACATAAGATGAGGAGTATGAGCAGGATCACTCCTTAAATATAACATAAAACGTTAATTTTATTTGCAATTAATTTCAAGTTTTTAAACAAGAGTAAATATCACCAAATCACTAATTTATTTATCAAAACTTTTATTAATTATCGATGTTGACGAAACTCATATTTGACTAAAAATCATCTTGTACAAGGTACAGTCATTTTTATGAAATCGCGGACAGAATTTGTATATAATGCGCATGTGCGCCGACTAAGGTCAATGTGTTAGCCCATAAAGCAAGCACAGAACTCTCTAAAATTTTCTCAATTCTGTCCGCGATTTCATAAAAATGACTGTATAAAAGGCAGTATTCCATGAGCTTACGTACCGATAACTTATCACTAGGGTTGTTAGTGCGTGAGCTTATGCAAGATTTAGCCTTAAATTTAATCTTAAGCTTACGAAGCCCCCTAAAACCAAAAAAAAACTACAATGTGATTCTCTGAATAACAGGTCTCTGAATATGCTACGAAAGAATAATCTTTTAATCTTTTAGTAATGTTAAAGTTATAGTTGAAAATAATTGAAAATACAGGCATCAGAAGAAGACTGAAAAAACATGACTATCAAAAGTTTAAGTCTTCTTATCAATATTTTTGTGAATAGCAAAACTTGTGACTTTTGACACCTGTAGACCTGTAATTATGTTTACAAGTCTTTCTGCCCTTAACAGTGCAACAAGATTAGGATTGACTCTTGTACTATATTCAGAGATTTGTTATTCGATGAATCGGACTGTATATATATACTACATTCTATCGATGTAGTGAAAAACTCTCTTAGAGAATATACAGTGCTGTTTACAATCTGCGGAATTGTACAGTTTAGGCTCTTCATAAAAACGAATCTATTTCGAAAAATAGAATAGAGCATGTATAGAGCAAAATAAAAACTTAGAATAAATAGATCAATAAATAAAGTTGAATTGACTTGGTATTTTTAGGGCAACAATAAATGATTATTGTCCTAGTCATATAATAGAAAAATGAAATTGGGAAAATTATGGAAAAAATTATATTAAATAAAAGACATACCCTATTCATTTAAATAAATAGAAAAAGCATTAAACAAAAGATAGAAAGTCAACAAAAACAGTAACGAAATCATACGCTTCAGACAATTCACACATCACTTTGGCTAATGTTTGACGGCTTTTACAGTACGAGTAGTAAATACATCTATTACAGTAAAATCACATGTCAATAGGCAGCAATCTATTAATTAATAAGCTAGAGATGAGCGAGTCCAAAATTCAAAATATATGCTTCACATTGCTTATTTCCATAACTGGGAGGCATTTTTCATTTTGGACTCGCTTTACTCTAGCATATTAATTGTTAGATGCGGCATATTAACATGTGATTTAACTGTATCACAGAACTATGGTCAAAATTTTTTGAAACAAAAATTAACTAATGAATATACTAAATAAGGTAATCCATTTTAGCCACACTCGGTTTTAAATCTCAAGTGCAAACAACACTTTTAAGATAACATTTATGGGCACACATGCTTTAAAGTGTTCGCGCATGCGCCTCATATGCAAATTTTGTCCTCAGTTCTGTAATAATAGCTGTAGTTGGAACGACTAAAGGTCTGTTCGCCCACTGGATTTAGATTGGAAGTGAAAAAATACGGATCAAATGATTATCCACTATCCCCCCCCCCCCTCTAGAAAAATTTTGAAAAACCCCTA
>JAQGCS010000756.1:0-18583 GCA_034702105.1 Fuscozetes fuscipes
TTAAACTTATTCATCTATTATTTTTCATTTAAAATGAGAATTTCTTTCTATATTCTGAACATAAATAACTATTTTTTGCGTTGACTTCAGATATAAAAACTATTCGTTACTTAAAATATAAAAGACATTTGAAAACAACAATAAAAGTAGTGATGAATGAGAACATCCTTGCAGTACATATATTGTAAATATTCGCGCAATTCATTCAAATTCAGCTGATATTCATATTAAAATAATGCTCTTTATTCTGGACTTTGATTTGAAATTCAAAAATCTTTTTCCCTGTTTATTATGAGAAGTTATTTATTGAATAAGAATAGATGCCATTACTTCATATGAATGGCACTATTTTTGTCAATTTTCATTTTTATCTATTATTAATAAATGAATAAATAAACTATAAATCAGAGGAAATCAGAATATTCTAAGAAATCATGAAAGAGAAATGAACAAGTTCCGAATATTCCTCAGAGAATTCAACTTTTATTTGTATTTTTCTCCTTTGAATTAATTCAAACGTTTTGAATAAAAAACTTATTTTTGAGTCAAAAATCGATTTAAATTATGTTTTCACTACAAAAAACTTTCTCTAATCAAAGAGTAGCACAGAATAAAAATGAATTTCATATTTACAGAGAAAACATTTTCTTCCTGTGCATTGAAAAGTGATTTATTTCTTTGAATCCTATTATAAAAGCATTGATTGTATGAAAAATTTCGATCAAAATATTTACATTTGATTTCATTTCGAAAATATTTTACTTTATTTTCTAAAAAACTATTTACTGATTGAATGTGCGATTGAAACGATTTTTTATATCTATTAATGGCATGTATTCTGTGCTGGTATCTGTCCATTAGGAACACCTGAGCTCAGCATTCCTTGTGTGTCTGGCTTTGGCTCATGTGAAAAGTCTTTATGTCCATTACTTAGCCATCAGATGCTGTGCTCATTCATCGTTCAATCAAACACGACATGTGATTGTCATTTGGGAGTCCGTACATATGAAGCCTATGACATACCGTTAGCAATACCGTCCGGATCGCCAGTATTGCTGCTTTTTGCTTCAGTAAGAAATGCATTACACTCTAGCTCCATTTGTATCAAACACCAATATTATCATAAAGCCAAATTTATCAACCTAGAGCTAAATACAATAGTATTCTTAACCCAAAGATGTAATGTTAAATAAGCAATTTTGTGAACCAATTTCTGAAGCCATCTGTAATATAAAACAATACTAATTTGAGTCCAATCAAGTTAAAAAGATGAAATATAAGAACCAACTTTATCAATTTTCCATTTATATCAATCTTTTTGCTCTCTCCGATCTGGTTGATAAAAACAGAGCTGTAGTGTACTTATTTTTGGGCACAACTTTAAAGCTCTATATTTTGAAAGTTTTTCCTTTCCTTCTGTTCCCTTATCAGTGAAGGCGATGTCAAAGATATTTAAAGGAAAAGTGTGACATAATTTCAATCATGATTTGGAGAGAGGTTATCACATATGACTAAAAGTATTTTTCATGTTCTTCGGACACATATCGGCTCAGATGGCAAATACTGACTCCGCATAAAGAGGTGTTGGGATGTATTGGCACTCAAACACAGTTTTAAAAATAATTTAAACAAAATTTAATAAATTATTTATTAGCTTTGGATTCAAGTCTTCCATCAAAATGTTTGAACACTTTTTCTAAGCCTTCGAACAAAACTTTGCGATCATTTGTTTGTTGTGTTTGTCCTCAAAATCCAATTTCTTAGCGAAGAAAAGCCGAGAATTCAATTCTCATTATTCACAACGGATTTTAATTCAATGATTTTGAGTCAATTTTGAAAACTTCTGAATAGTTTTGTTGAATATTTAGGGTATGGTATGTGTAGTGTATGTGTTATGTATGTGTAGTGTCGGTGCCGTGTTTTGAATGAAAATTCAATTGTGTATAAAAAGAAATTCAAAGCGTTTTCTGCGAAACTGGGCCTAAAATTGATAGCTTTTCCTTCAATAAAAAGCGATTTAAATCCCTTTTCCTATCGTTTCGCTTAAGTATTATAAGAATTGCAAATCAGTTCTGTTTTCTTAACGAAAGTTTACTTTTCAGTAAATGTCAGCACTTTTTTCACTTTTGAAAATCAATGAAAACTTTAAAAATAAGTTTCAAATAAATTCCAATTTATGCCAAAATTGTAGAATTAAATTATATAATATTTGACATAAAACAACAATTCTTGTTGACCTAGTACATCCTGGCACATTCATATTAAATTTAGCTTCATTATATAATAAATAAATAAACAAAAAGTTAACGACGAAGATGGGATTCGAACCCACGCGGGCAATGCCCAATGGATTAGCAGTCCATCGCCTTAACCACTCGGCCACCTCGTCTGCATGATAAGTTTCATTCAGATAAATGTTGAGCACAAATTACCACTATGATTATGATAATTATATCGCTATAATTTGATAAAAGCTCAATTTAATGGTATAAAAGTAGTAATATTCGCCTCACAACACAATAAAAAAGCGCAATGAACTAATGTACATGCTTACTTCAAATATTTTACTGCTACTGTAGAAGTTCACATACGAGTAATATATTAAGCATGCAAATGTTTAATTTGAATTTGTAGCCCAAAGTTATTGACCTGATCTTGCATTTGAAGGCCAGACATTAAGCTGTGCTCTGACAAGAAATAAGACATTATTATTATTACACTATAATTACATAAATGAAAGTTTTTGGTCACAAAAATCTGAACACTTTTGGATACATTTCAGATTCTCTGGTGTTGGATGTGATGTGCGCTGAGGCTGTTATCTCATGCGAGCACTGAATGGTCTAATGGTCTCTCGAAATATCATTTTCTTTCTGGAATTCATTAGTGTTCAGTGCATTCAATAGACATTAGGCCAACAGTTTTTGAGAGCACAGAATAAATAAGGAATAAATAGCATAATCATCTGAGCCTATAGCAAGAAAAATTGCCATAAAATATCTCATTAGTTAAATTAAACAAGTGCAAATGTGCCATCGTCAAGAGATGGTCCAACATATTAGATAATATACTTCTCGGATGACTTGAGGACTGCCATGAATTCACATAAATATTGCCATTAAATTACATTATTTTGCCATTAATTGTGAATATTAACCAACAAAATGATTGATCACTTAATTATAATTACTATTATTGATTATACACTTTCACTTAAGCAAACCATAGTATAGAAGTTACTAGTTTCTAATCATAACTAAGTTCATATACTTAATTTGACTCAAATTTGATTAATTGTTTTTTATTTATTTAGTGCCGAAAATGACTGATCTTTGAAAACTAATCGAAAGATATTTTCGCTGCGAAACTGATTTTAGATATTGAATGTCAGCCGAAAAAAGGTGATTCAAACGCTAACCTTTTTATACTTATCCACTAATTATACCCAGATTTTAATGAAAGAGTAAAATGTTTAATGTTTGCGTCGAATATTAAAAAAATATTCTTTGCTATAAAACTTTAATTAATTCTGAATATAAAAGAATAGAATGAAAGCCAACACTAATGAATGGATAAGTCGTTCATTCAATTAATTATTAAAAATTTGAATTCAAAACAAAGATTTACTAAAATTTGAGTCAAATCCAGATTTATTATAAAATCTGTTCAATACACGACTCCATACGCTCCCAAACTGACCCAGAAACGGGTTTTTAAAATATACAAATTAAAAGGAGTAAGTAGTGTTTAAAAATTTCTCGAAATTTGAAAATAAGGCAAGAAATTTCTCCAAATTCATCGAGAAAGGGAGTATTCCATGAGTGACGTAATCCAACGGGTTTTCAATGTTTTCAATGTTTTCAATGTTTTCAATGTTTTCAATGCAAAATTATTTGAAATTTCCCGTGTTTTATTTTATGATAATATGATAGGGAATAATCATTTATGCATACACTAAAAATTTCATCTATATTAAATAGTATTGAAAATACTTATGAGACTTCAAAGATTCTGTAATGTATTCTCTATGAGGCAGTTTTATGCTATATAGAGCCAAATATATAGCGTGGAATAGACCCTTTAGCAGAGTCTAATACATCGGTTAAATCGTTAGTAAACACTGAATAAATTGAAAACAACTACAAAAACAATATAAACAAAAGCGAAACCCGATATTCAAAAACATTTTTAATATTTATTTCGATCGTGAGTTTGATTACACTCGAGAATGTATTAACCAAGGACATACGTTAAGCGGCAGTTTATTGATTCTAATAATTAATTACAGGAAGAATCAACTTGCAAATTGATTATATATCAAGAAAATCGATTAATTATTTTAACCAACTAGACAAATTGAAATTAAGATATAAAAGACTCTGACAAAAGATAATTTATTGATCGCTGAAACTTATAATTAATTCAATGGATTTAAAGTCTGACATAAAACACAATAATGAAAAATAATTCCTTTTGTTAGTGTTTTTGAAATTTTCTGTCAAAAACTCCTTTTATTAAAAGAAATGTAAGAGTTATGCAAAAAAGAGATCAATAGTTGTGTAGAAAATAATTTTATGAATAAATAACAGAGAAATGCGATTAAAATATTATTGCATTCAAATGTGAATATGCGATAACATGGATGACATTCGTCAGGACTTAATCTACTGAAAATAGTGAATGACACAAAAGTAACCCCATTTTTCCATAATACAATCGGACCCGGATATGTCTGACGCAGGTTTATCGGAAATCGTAATCAAAAGACACATTTTTGTCACATAACGGTTCCGAATACAATCGCTTCCATTTTAATCATAGATAGAATGTCAGTGAAGAATACATTGTGCCTATCCTTTCAATTTGCTTTTAGAAGGTCTGACTGTATTCTTGTGTTCCACACATCTATTATCAGGAATAAAATGAAAATTCCTGTAATATTCAAACAGAATATGTATTTGTGTTTGAGTTTGTTTGTGACTCATATCTAATATTTGTATGAATAGCAGAAGTGAACAGAATATAAGCCGTTAAAGCAAGTGGGAATTTCTCTCATTCCTATTGACTTCAAAATGATAGCTCCAGTAATTCAGATGCTGTGGAAATGTTTCAAATCCTAATGAGTCAGACATAGAGAAGCTGTGACTCCGGAGAAACTCAAATCCTGTTCTTCAAATGGCGAGAGTGACGTAATTGAGTGAATCATTGCTTTAATACAAACTCATCTAAAAAAGAGTTTTTGGACAAAAGCCCCCAAAACTAATAATACGGAACAAATCTATACATTGTTACGAATCACTTAACTATTGAATGGCTCTGAAATTGACATTAATTATATGAAATGGAATAAAGGAAAGTAATTAAATTGTGTTTGTTTGTTAACTGACAATACTTTGCATAATATTATCGTTTGTGACAACATTTGGCTCGAAATCAAATAATCCGATGGCTTTATATTTGATACTAATGAAAAGTTGAGAAAATGTTACACTTTAAATGGTTGTAACATAATATGAACCGGAGCTTCAATTCAAATATTAGGCATTCTTTGTGATTGTGTGTCAAAAATAAGATAAATTCTATATAAAAAGACATTTCTTATCGCAAACAACAATAATACCGAAAGAAGAGCTCTCTTATTGCCGGATATAATTGAATGAAATCATATTTATTGGGTTATTGTCAAAACAAAATGCAATCAGTTCTTTGCCACTCTTATGATTATTCTATATAACTAACACATAATTTGTGCTCATATTATATATTGAATACTAGAATCTAGGATGTATTGCATATATGAGTGGCAATCGGTGAGTCTGCCTCTCGTTTGATAGCTTTTTAACTTTTTGTCGTTTTTCTCAATTATTTATTGAAGCGATTCCAACAAAATAATGGGATCGATAACGAACGGGCAGAACCAAAATCATGCCATATCTACGATCATTTCTCGTGCAGGGGTTCGACCGCTAACTTATTGTTTGCGATTTTTTTGGTTCCCTCTCCGACTTACTAAACATAACATATTCAATGGGAGCCTCACAACAGACCCATAACTGTAACGCATAGAATATCAGCCAAATGTGTAGAGAAGAGAGTGTCGGCTATTATAGTATCTGACAGTTTGGTTCACTTGCGTTCAATTGAAGTACGGCTTACATACAGTTCTCAACGAAAAACTTTCCAGACTCTAAGCTCAGAGTACGCGTGTCTGCCCTAAGATTGATGCCGACCGACTGCACCGTCTGCTTCGTGCTGTACTCTCCAGACCAGCATTCAGTCAGTCAGTCAATCTCTGTTAGATTTGAGTGCGAACCCATCTCTACAGCCTATCCAAAGATACCCCACGTCTGCCACGATTTTCAGTAATAGTAGTTATCGTCGCAAAAAAACTAAACTTTTATAAATTTAGTAATTTTTTGGTAATTATGTTATTTTTAAACTGAAACTCAATATTGATGTCCCATTTGATTCCATCAATTACTATCTTTTTCTGCTATTCATTCAAAGTTAAAAACAAAGTTTTTGTGAAATATTTACTCCAAAAATGGATTTCATCAACAAATGAATCGTAAGTTTAATTTGATTTTTTGATAATTTAACTAATGTTTACATTCACTTCAAAAATGGTCTTATCTTTCACTTAATTTATCAAATTTTTCAAATAGTTCCCAATAAATGTTATTTATTTTATTTTTCTCTCTTTTGTGATGTTTACACATCAAATAAGGAGAGAGAGAGAGAGAGAGAGAGAGAGAGAGAGAGAGAGAGAGAGAGTCCAAACTCCTTTGCCTTATTTTAGTTTCAGTCTTACCAAAGAATCATTGAATTGATTGAATAAATATATATTTTTGTTGTTCAATAGTAAACACTGAGAATAGAGTACATCAAAGCTTCAAAAGATAGAAAAATGTTTTGAAAGCAAAGAGTTCATCAATTTTAATGATCTCAAACCAATCCATTCTTTCTCTCACAATAAAACGTGAATTTTTCGATCAAAATTCAGTTAGAGTTTGACTTTAATGCAATCAATTGCAACAAAAGTTCAAAAATTCGATTCTACTTTTTTCAGTGAATTATATACAATTTTTTTGATGGAACCTTTGAAAACTGTAAACAATAATCGCGTTATTCGATTGGATTTTGTTCTCAATTCCCTCTTTGATTGATTTCTGTTTGCAATTAGAGCTAATTTTTGCTCTCCTTTACTATAATGTCGATTTTTGGTCAAATTAGTCGTAAGTTCGGTCTTCTAACAAGAATTCAGACCAAGATTAGGTGAGGAGAATTGTGCTGCAGCTGTCGTTCACTCACACTGTTGTCTAATAATGAGTAAAGGGATGCTCTTCTTTATGGTATTGGATGAGCAGAAAAAATGCCAAAAATGAGACTTATTTTTGCCTAAATTATGTGGAAAGGGATGAGTGAATAAAGTGTTGAACACAAGTAAATACTTGACTCCAAAGAATTAACATATCTTTTGTGGAGAAAAACAACCAAATATCTGATGTTTTGGTTCTGTTATTAAAAGTTATTTCTATAAAAAAAATCATTAGAAGGGAGTGATTGGAGACTAGAGACAGATATGTAGTGCAAAAGTGAAGTGAATTCTTCTGTACTTTTCTTCTTAAACACTGATTAATGAAATTGTTGTCATAACTCATTTGTTCGTTTATATGAAAGTCAGTGACATTTGTTAGGACTGTCTTTCCATTGAAAGCCAGTGATCAGTGAATCGCTAACGTATGCGACTATCGCTTTGAACACTCGCCGAAAGAGAGATTTATGGCTATATTTTGTCTCACATTTTCTTTATTATTAAAAAATAAAGACTCTTATAAGCAATGAGTGTTTTAATCCTTTTCTTTTACGCAAAACTAATGTAATTGAGTATAAAAACCATTGAATAATAACTTTAACGAAATGAGAATCGATTTAATGAGAAAAACACTTTCAGACAATATTTTATTGCGACATAACTTATATATAACTTTTAGTCTCATTTATTGATACCATAAACTGTATATTAAATCGAGTGCACGAATCAAATTAAGGTTAATTGTAAAACATTATCCCATTTATTACCCACTATTTCTAAAAAAAATTAGCGAAATTTCCTCCAGGTAACAGTGCGGCACAATATGTGGGCTTTTTAAGCTAATATAATAGTTGCACAAGGTAGTTATTTCTGTCTCCAACATCATAATGTTTTACTAACCTTTAAATACCTGTATTGGCTCAGGTGGGGTCTCACTCTTCTTTAATGATTTGTTAATCTGAAGATAACATGAAATCGTTTAGTGATCATGCATTGGGCGGATGACATCACAAGGGTTACATGCAGGGATGCCCAAGGGGGTATGGGTCTTACCCCCCAAGAGTCGAAAATGTTGGCTTTACCCCCCCCCCCCTAGAATTTTGAAAAATTTAATATTACAGGTATACCCCCCCTCGCCGCCGAGCGAAGCGAGGCCGCAAATTTTTTCGGTTTTTTTGGTGGCAAATTCAAAAAACTACCCCCCTAGCCCCCCTAGAAAAATTTTCAATAACTACCCCCTAGACCCCCCTAGAGCCGAAAAGCTTGGGCATCCCTGGTTACATGCCACTTGGCACAATCCTATTTGTCAGATTCCCATTTATTAGAATCTCGTTTCTAGGAGTAAAAACAGGGATGCCCACGGTTTTAGACTCTAGGGGGGTCCAGGGTAAGGGTTTTTCAAAATTTGTCTAGAGGGGTCTATGTTGGGGGGTTTTTAATTTGCCACCAAACAAAATTGCAAATACAAGTGGACTCGCTTCGCTCGGCAAAAAAACACAAAGGCTCCCAGCTTTTTTTCCAAAATACGCTTGACGGCAGGGGGACTATACCTATAATGATAAAATTTCGAAAAATTCTAGGGGGGTTTGCCTAATTTTTCGACTCTAGGGAGTCAGCGAGCAACCCCCCTTGGGCATCTCTGGAGTAGAAAGAAACATAAATGAATATGATTTTAAAGAACCACTTAACTGCATATTCAATAAAAAGAAAAACAAATTTATTGTAACCTTGTCAAAACTTACCTAAACTAATCTAACGATTCAAATGAACCTTGATAATTCTAATTGAATGTGAGATAACGGCAGTTATATTAAGCTTTCTTACAAAAGTTCTTGGCTTTCGAATACCATGTGGAGGTTGTTTTTTTGCTTAAAAAATTTTAAAATGCATTAAAAGGTATTAAATGGTATAAATTTAAAGATTAATTTAGTTTAAATTCGGAATTAAAGCCGGAAAAGGTTCAAAATGAACTTTTTGACCAATGATGGCCATTAATTAGGGTTTTTGGGCTCTCAAATGTGTTTAACAAATGACCTTTCATTAAAATAATAAGCACTTAAATCAGGGATATGCAAGGGGGAGACCTCTTACTCCCCCTAAAGTCGAAAATTTTGGGTTTACCCCCCTCCCCATAGAATTTTGAAAAATTTAACATTACAGGTACACCCCCCCCCCCCCACCTTGGCAAATTTTGGACCCTACGCATCCTAGGATTTTCCGCCAAGAGAAGCAAGGCGGCAAATTTTTTTTACCTTGGTCCCGCACTTGAGTTTTTTGCCAAGCGAAGCGAGACGGCAAATATTTTGAGGTTTTTTTGGACCTTTTGGAGTTTTTTGCGGAGCGACTTTTGGCTTACCACCTCCTAGACCCTTCCCCCCCCCCTAGAGCCGCCGAGCTTGCACATCCCTGACTTAAACAAAGCTATTAAACACATCTCGTATATTAATGACTCACTATTTCTATGATAAGAGATTTGAAAATTGAAGTAAATTTCCTGAAAGTTAGAAATGACTGAAAAACATTTCATCGAAAGTGTCGATAAATGCATTTCTAGACATTAAAAGATAGAAAAGAATCGAAATTCTTGTCAACCTTTTGCTCTATTCTAGGAAATGGCAGAAAAGTGAAGGCACTGATGAGTCGGTAATCGAGTTGTTCTTCTTTTAAGACACTCAAAGTCCCATCTTTTCGTTCAGTTGTGATCTGAATAGTTGTCTGTGAGTTCTTATGAGGCGTACGAATGATATAAACTTTGGGTTCGATTTGAAAGAGCAATGAAACAGAGCGTCAAACAAATCAATAATCAAACATTTCACACAACTTTAGTAATGCAATGATATGTTTGCCTTTTGTCATGTCTTGTGTGCAATACTTTGCCATTCATTGCATAAGAGCTTACACTTGATTTCAGCAAAATTTGCCGCAAAATCATGTCTTGAATATCGCTTTCTATTATCAAAATAATCCGTTCTGGGTCTCTTTCACTCAAATACTATGCAATATATGAATGGAGTAAATATTGAATTATAAACAATAATATTAAGAATATTTGCCATTACTATCGAAACCAGTAATTCATTTCCTTCACATTAAATCAAATTTCTATAATGTGTTTGAATACAATATTTATTTAATTAATGACTTCCTCTGATAGCCATATATTTCTTAATACATATTATTTTTTGTATTATTATTCTAATAAATATTTATTTCAATAACTTTCGTGACATTAGTTTGACGTTTCGTAAACTGAATGCAAAGCATTTCTTTATAAAAAAAAATATATGACTTTTAGGAAAATACAGAATATATAACACATTACATAGAATATCAACAATTTATTGCATTGTCTTCTCTTTCTTCAAATGGATTTTATATCTTAAGACTGAAAAAGGGGAGAATTCTCAAAAGGTGGCCAAGATAACTGTATTCAATAACCCCAAAAAGAAGAAAAAAAATCTATCATACATTTAGAATAATTCTATCTTGTTCATGCTCAACACTAATGATTATATATTTTGCTTCTATTCAATTTAAAAATTTGAAATTTTGATAGTCTTTATGTTGAAGAAAGTGTCAAATGGAGTTGAGTTGAGCGTTGGCTTAATTGGCTTATATTGAGAAAAACTAATTCAGATTTCATATGAAAACATATTTAACATAACTATTTCTATTCTTCTCAGATTTGAATGGAAGAGCGCTTAAAGAATAATGCACTGAATGAGCGGTCATTGCTAAGGATGGTAAAAAACGTTTTTAAAAATTTTGGCATTGTGTAATACGTGGTATGCTTATCCTGTTTTATTCCTAAAATCGTGGAATGCCTAGGGTATTACTATTTTCTACTATCACGTGATAAAGAAAAGCTAAATAAAAGTATTTAAGTCCGTCTTATATATAATTATTTGATAAATGTAAGGCAATTTTAATAGCTTAATATCAGGGTATTTAGCAAATGTTTTAATAGCTTAATAATAGGAATTTTGTATATAATTGAAACGTAATAAATGCTAGAAAGTTACTCTCACACCAGGGATGTGCAAGGGGAGGGTAGACCTCTTACCCCCTCCTAAAGTCAAAAATTTTGGCCTTACCCCCTTTGTGTTTTTTTTGGGAAATTTGGTGAAAACCCACCCCCTCCTAGAGCCTTTGAGCTTGCACATCCTTGCTCTCACACAATGGCTGTACCGATGTCATCCTTAGTCATTGCATTGTAGAAACGGAACGACTGTTGGCTAAAAGTTTTATATAACACACTTTAAAACATCTGCGGTTTGTAGAGAGTGATACGTTTCCACTTTTAAGGCTGAATATTGTGAGTGGCCTCTCACTAAATCAGTCACTACTAGTCGTCATCTGTAGTCATGCCTCAAATCGCATCAATTTTTTGATCCCTTTGGAAACGCGTTCTTTTTACCAAACTACTTTATATTTTGGGGAAAGTTTCAATCTCTATTGGGTTTCTATTGGTTCGTATAAAGTCTTGTCAATGAATGCAAGAATAGTCGATATTAACTAAGGTAGGGATGCCCAAGCTCGGCGGCTCTAGGAGTGGGTATAGGGGGTGGTTTTTCACCATTTCTCTAGAGGGGTGGTTTTTCATCAAAAGTTTACCAAAAATTTTAAAAACACAAAGGGGGGGGGGAATCCCTCGGATCAAAAAATCAGGGGGGAGGGGTATAGGGGGTGTATTTTTCTGACTCGCCGGAGGGTGGGTAGTGGGAGATACTTTTTCCAAAAATTTTCCAAAAGTTTTCCAAAAAATTTGCCGCCTCGCTTCGCTCGGCAAAAACTTCGCGTTTGCCGCGCGTTTGCGGGGGGAGGGGTCCAATTTGCTTCAAAATTTGCATAAAAATGGCCTAAAAATTTGCTGCCTCGCTTCGCTCGGCAAAAACTTCGCATTTGCGGGGTTTGGGGGTCAGATTTACCTCAAAATTGGCCAAAAAATTTCCTCGCTTCGCTCGGCGGCAAAACACAAAGAGACGTAAGCTCCGCTCGGCGGCGAGGGGGGTATACCTGTAATGTTACATTTTTTCAAAATTCTAGGGGGGGGGGGGTAAAGCCAAAATTTTCGATTCTAGGGGGTAAGACCCATACCCCCCTTGGGCATCCCTGCTTATTATACTTCAATTTTAATTCATCTAGCTTCAACTTAATATCAAAAAGCATAAAATTTTATTTAACTTCCATGTTTGAATTTATATTTTGCTTAGCATTTAAGTGAAATTAATATTCAATGCTAACAGCCTTAGTATTAGGCGTCAACTCTATAAGTTGTTGTTAGAGCAGAGTCTATCATAGAATGTGTCAAATGAGGGACCAAATAGAGTGTGAGTGCTGTCAGTTTTGCGTTCACTACATTTAGTTGTGCAAAGAATAGATTTTCAGTTTACCTCGTCGTTTGCATAAAAGCCATTTCCATCAGAATATTATTGAATATAAAAATTTCTGCTCTTTTGTCAAAATTTTTTGTTTGGAAAATACACGAAATTTTAGAATCAAAAGCAAATCAAATGACAACTTTAAGTGAACTGACGCTCAGTGACTCTTCCCTTCATTATTGATACCATTCTTGACGCCAAATAAATCTCATCTCAAATGTTCATAAATGGAGTGAAATGTATGAAAACTTGATTGAAATTAATATGAGTTCAGAAAATATTTGGTTTATTCCCATTTATGCAAACATTACTTCAAAAGTATTTTGAGTGATGTGTTGTTTGAATCAAATTATTTATGACTGAATGCAAAGCCTTTTGATTCAAAATCTCATAATCTTTTGTTTAATTGAATTATTAGAGCAAAACAAGATTTAATGCAATTTCTCTTCGTTTGGAATAAATTATTTTTAAATCAAATTTTCATTGAATTGTAGAAATGGTCGACAAAAGAGCACTCAGAATAAAATACTTGCAAACAAATAAGAATTCCATAAGACCAGTATTACACTAGCATCTCACCAATCACTAATGAAATTAGGTTCATGCAACTGAACGACGAATAATTTATAACTATAAACTAATTTATTTATAAATTATAATTAGAAATGTTTAATCAAAACTAAATTAATACCTCATATAATCTCCAGGGGCATAATTCCAAACAAATAATTCAATATACATACTAAAGATTCAATTATTTTCAAATAAGATTCAATGAATATGAGAGTTATTTTCACTTCAATTATAGAGATATTTGATTCACTCAATAGAGCGCTCATTAATTCTCGTTACTTATTATAAGAGTCTTATAACAAGACTTATAATTCATTTACGAAATGATTGCAGAAAACGAAATAAATCAATAATTTCTTCCTTTTCTTCATTAAAGGAATTCTGAAATACATCTCGAAATACAAGAAAAGGAAATGTCGTGAGAATACAACTACTTATTCAAACAATTGACCGGAAGAGATGGCTGACAAAAGTCTTATTTCACTACTCATATATTTAATATTATTGCAAACATATTGTGAGGGCCGGCGATCTCCCATATTCTCTGCTTCTTTGCCGGGGAGGTGTCCATCGCCTCCGTGTGAGTGCACAGCAGATGAGTTTAACCGGAAAAGAGTCACGTGTTCTGCAGGCAATCTGTCCTCTATTCCTGTCGATAAAATGGATAAAGGAATTCAAGTAAGGCAACAAACATTCCTTTCCTTTCAGTTCAAGAACTCGTTGAGAAGAAAGCATAAAAGCAATGAAAAATTTGTTTAATTAAAGCTAATTATAATTTGGGGTCACTTAACAGGTGCTCAACATAACTGCGCCCAAAGCCAACCTCAATCACATAACCTTAGGTCGAATATTCTTAGAGTTACACGATTTGGAAGAAGTGCACATCACTTACAGCAAACTGCCCGCAATCGGTGACTCATCCTTCTGGCCCGGAAGGGCTCTCAAGCTCTTGAATCTGAGCCATAATTCAATTTCGATAGTAATCGACAGTGATTTCAATCGTTTGGATAACTTATTAGTGTTAGACCTGAACGACAATTACTTATCTCGAGCGCCGTCCGCAGCGTTTCGTCATTTGACAAATTTGACATCACTTTCATTGGCCGGAAATCAGTTTACAAAACTGGTTCCGCGACTCTTCTACAAACTTGAAAAACTTGAGATATTGGATCTTAGTAGAAATCCATTGCGTGAGATTCACCCAGCTGACTTGAAAGATACTAAGAACCTTTATGTTTTGAAACTATCGAAATGCTTGTTGAAGAAATTGGATCCACTCGTATACAGAGAACTTCCAAACCTAACATATCTTGATTTAAGTGATAATCAATTCGATTATTTAACGTCTCATGAGTTTAGTTCACTTCAAAACCTAAAAGAGCTTCGACTTAATGGGAACAGACTCTCTGAGCTTATGGACAATGCATTCAGTGGTCTGCAGGCACTCGACATTTTGGACCTGTCCTCTAATCCAATAAATACGATGAGTTCGTGCACTTTCTGTAACTCATCGATTAGCAAAGTGGACATTTCTAACAACAAATTCACATCATTTCAGTCCAAAATTTTAGAGCCATTATCGGATTCATTAACAGCACTGATGGCAGACTCTAACCAACACTTAATTGATTCGACGTCGAGTATCGCTTATTTGATTCAACCGCTGAAGAAATTAAATCATTTGTCGCTCGCATTCAACACTTTGGACGACACAATGATTGAGTCGTCGTTTTATAACTTGGAGTCATTGATCTCTTTGAATGTTTCTCACAATCGATTCGTTAATATAAGCGCCAAACTGTTAGTACCACTCATTAATTTGCAAGTCTTGGACTTCTCTCATAATCACGTCTTCGGCTTAGGCTACGGACTCTTCAATCAAATCAATTCCATGAAAAAACTTAAAGCCATTTATTGGAACGACAACCCCTGGTCGTGCTATAGGTGTCACATAATGCCAGCCATGGATTGGATAAACACCTCGCCCTCACCCTACTTCAATGTGTGCCACAGATACTCCAAAGAGTTGTCTCGAACTAAGAGCTGCATAAAGTGTACTAGTCCAGGACAATTGTCCGGCAAATACTTACATTTAATCGATGAGTTAGATCTTGAATGGTGTTCTGATCCCAGAGTTCAGCTTCGATTGACTGCCTCTGAGCCACAAATTGGACTAATTTTAGCCATTTTCATAATAGTGTCGCTCGTCTTCGTTATTATAGCAGTGATTGTGTTCTATAGAAAACAGGGAGCAGTTTATTACACTCATGAAGACGACAGGTTTGAAGAGAAGAGTATAGTCGCGCCCGTGTTTAGTGTGGCCTCAAGTAATACCACTGTTAAACAGCCGGTAAGCCACTGTCCACACCAACCGTCCCCTTACAGTCAATACGCTCAGCCGCCATCACCTCATTCTACGCCCACAATGGCATCATCTCTGGCATCAAAGGCTGAGTCTTCACCAAAAGCGGGTCCATCTGTTCCATCACTTCCATCGGTGATGACCCAAACAGGGACCACAGCGACGATGAGAGTCATCAGACCTAAAGTTCAAATTTATATTTAGCTATCATTTAGTGACAAAACGATTTCATAAAACAATTGGTTTACAAAACTTTTTATATTTTTTTCATACAATCAATTCTTTTGTAAATTTACACAAATCTTCTCTTAATTTGCGATAATTTTTAGTGATTTTGTACATAAGAAGAATGATTCAATCATTTAATTGTTTATATGTTTATACTTTTTCATTGTTTATATTATATTTAATTTATATCTTAATTAATGATTATTTCAAAGAATCCTTACATGACTTGCATTACAACTAACTTTGATTTCAAGGCCTCAAAGTTTTATGTGAAAAGTATTCGCAAAAAATTGATAAAACCGTTGCTTTGAATTTGTCTAAAATTCCCAAAACATTGAAATAATTGGAGCCCCGAATGTTTTCAAATTGTAGTTTTGAGTTACGAATAACTTGGTATTTATTTCACTGAACTTCGCTTTTGATATTTTTAACAAATTTCAATAAAATTCACAAAATATTTGTTTGAAATGAAAAATATAATAAATTCTTTAATAATATGCAGTGTTTCGAAAATTTTGTCATTAAAATTCATTTTCATCTCAAATGTATTCTCATTTATCTGGAGATCAATGAAAGTCTGAGTTTATTTAATTATTAATTTATCGCAAATTCGGATATTTTATCGAAATTTATTATCCGATTTACGTAAATATTATGTGAAATACAGAGTGTTTTCATAGAATGAAGAAAAATGAGATTTGATTCCAAAAACAAAATTAGAATATTTGTTGAAAAGTTATCGCTTTTGTCGTATTGTTTATTCACTGAATATTAGAGACAAAACAGAGAACAGCACACAATTGACAGCATTATGGCATTGTATGGCATTCCACTACAATAAGGTCATCTCTAGACTCAGACTTTTGCTATTTCTGGTGCTCTCTATTGTGTGTTCGATAAGATCTGTCAATATTTCTGAGGAGTTGTTTGGCGAGCACTGAGTCAGTCAGTCATATGTTTGGACACCCGATCCTATGTTTGTTCACTTTTATTCTTCTGCAAACACTATCCATAATTCTGATTAAAAATATGCTAAAAGGAGTAGAATATTCTAATTTGAGCCAGACTATATTAAGCTCTAAATTAGCCTAGTTGAATGACTCAATTATGTTGGTGTAAAGTTGAGACCAAAACAAATACTCAATGTTTCGAAAGGTTGGCTCTCAATTCCATCAAGAATTCACATAATTCTGAGTCAGACATAAGCATATTAAGCAGTTTTTGAGCCAGGATCAAATTATTCAATCGATATTAGATATAGGATTACATGGTTTTTGCATCATTCAAGTGCTGAACGTTTATTAGACGCCGGATTGAATGAACTTGTATATGTAATTCCAATGGTAATTTCAATTCAACTCATTGTGAGTCAGAAATGCCCAACACTTCACTCGAGTATCACATATTCAATGAAAACAACAAAAAATCCATTAAATAGTTTTCTGTTTGTGTTTAGTTTGAAAGCAACGAAAAAATTCAAATTAATATAAAAAATTTGTACTCAGATTGTGATCTCAAATAGTTTATTGAAATGTTTGGAGTTTAGTCTCCACTCAAAAAGGAAATGAAATTTTCGGAGAATTTTGATCTTTCAAATCTTAGTCCTCTCTTTATTTGAGTGAGACTTTGATTGAAATATAAACACTCGAATCGTTTGATAGTTTACATAAAAAAGTACTTTTCTCACAAACGATTGTGAATCTGGTCTTAATCTGGTTTTGATTTCAATCTGGAAATTATGTCAAATTATAGATCTTATGAGTCATTTGTTTGATTTAATTATTAGTTTATTCACTCACAAGAAATAAGACAGAAGTCTCGCCGATGGGAACACATAAATGAGTCGACAATAAGTTTCAAAGTTCATTTAGTAATCCCATAGAGAAAAAGGGAAAATCAAAATGCAGAATAGGCTGTAATCAAGTGAGGCTTTGATGTGCTAGATAAAATTAATTGAAATTCAATTGATATACTTATTATAGAAACGATTGCAAATTAATATTAATAATATAATAATCACAACTCAATGAAAGTGAGATAATTAGGAATAGATTTTCAAATGATTTATAAACAGTTCAAATGTTATGATTACAAAAAATTATTCCTCAGTATTGAAACCAATGATAAACGATATGACAAAATGATTGATCATCGCTGACAGCAATATTGAGAATATTAGCATGGCTAATTGCAATACAAATGATGAGTTGTAACGAAAGCGTTTTTATTATCCAATTAAGTGTTAAAATTTAAATATAAATTTGGTTTTGTTTCAATGGTCTTCCAATTAACTAAAAATTATTTCAAATCATAAGAAAAGGTATCGAAAGCTAATAAAGTTTTGTCAATTAAACGTTAAAATCAGGCCTAATATGAATGTCCGCCCGAAAGGGACGTGAAAGACATGAGTTCGGCAGTAGTCAGCGGTGAGGTATAACTCAAAGAGCTGCCAACAGTGCTAACATTTATGGCTTGTGAGTGAGGATATGTGTTGGACGGGTTATGATTGTGATGAGCCAATGGAGGAGAGATGTGATGACTGGAATGTGAGACCACATCGTTCAGAGTATAGTATGAAGATGTAGGGTATGCTGAAGACTGCACATTCAAAGAGGTCAGAGCAGAGAAGTTGGGGTAGTTGCGGGTCGACACTAGTTTGGTGTTAGGGTTGTGTTGAGCGGACATTAAACTACTTGTGATTCCTTGGGATAACTTTAATGGTAT
>JAQGCS010000757.1:0-18575 GCA_034702105.1 Fuscozetes fuscipes
TCACGTGATCTGCCAATATAAAGTATAAAAATAGATCTTATTTCTCGCCTCGATTAAGATAACTTATTTTTATATTGCCAATTCTTATAAATAATTTGAAATATTTTCCAAATTCCATTCAAAATGGTTTATTACCATCTTCTCAACTTGATAAAATTAATAAGACATATATCATCACCTAAAATCTATTTCAAAGACACGAAAAAAGTTCACTATCAATTTTAACATTTTTAATTGTGAATAAATTGACAAGATGGCTGCCATATAACTATCACTATATTTTCAAATATTCATCTTACCATGTCAACTTGTCTGTAGTAATAGATAATCAGCAAATAACCTAAGAAAAATAATCAGAACCAAAGAAACTAATGTTATTGAAAATCTATTATATAAGAAAACACGCATTTTTTCCAAAGTTTTTATTTGATATGGTGCACAAGATGCCATATTATTGGACTCAAGATGAGATTTTAAAAAAATTGAATACTAACCATCGAGAGTAAGATAATTATACTGAAGATATGGTAATCACTCATTATTGTTAGCGCGCGCATACCTGTGCTGAACACAAGCAAAATTTTTGGAAATAAATACTGTTCTTATCTTATATCGATACTTTCTAATCAAAGATTTTCATTTAAAGAAATATTTGACAGACGTGCTCTTCGTCATACAATTTTTAAACTTATAGATTGCAAGTTAACGACTTTGAATCAAAGCCTATGATAGTACACAAATGTAAAACAAAAGTTAAATCAACAAGATTAATACTAAAGAAGTTGCGTCAAAAGTGATATCTATCTAATATTTATCTAAATCTAAGTGAATAGTAATTTTAGTGACCGAAGCATCCTAAACATCCTTGTTTAGAAGCTGTTGTCAGTTGCATATGAATTTCAATGAAATAACTGAAGCAAGATTATTTTGAACACATGGCGAATTCACGGGAGGTTATTGACGTGGGATTACTACTCGCAGTTGGTTTTAGTGCCAGTTTTTACTCGACATTAGATTTGTTCAGATATTTTAATCATTCTTTGAGGTAAGGAATGAAAATTTAAAATTCAAATCATATATAAGTCTACAGAAAGTCATCCTTTTGACAAAACTTCAATTTTAAAAAATGGAAATTATATTTTACTGATTTTTATTCACTCAAACTTGAAATATAGGATTAACTGAAATTCTTTGCTTATTATGAAAAGAGAACTTTGTTTCCAGTAAAAAAAAGTGCTATAAATGCGAGTCCAGAGTAGAACAACATTTTAATTGTTTAATTTATAGAATTAATTTTTTTTTGCACACATTGTCTGTGAAAATGCAGAGATGGTAATCATTGACTCATCAATGTAAAACTTAATAATTAAATCAAATTAATTGCATTCAAAATAAAACCAAAACTAATATTTTTTTCAAAACTCTTATGATATTATCGGATATTAAGCTGATCATGTGATCAAAGTTAGCTATCTCATTTGGTTGGCCAATGTCCTCCCTTAACTTTATACTCTATATAAGTTTAGGGACTAAACAATAGATAGCCTGCACTTGACTATTTGTCACGTGACAAACCTTATACAGACACTAATTTGTTTCCTAGCTTTTGGTGCTGCAGCAGTGGAAGATAAAAAAGGGGTGGAGGGGTGGTCGTCCCCTTTCACTTTTGTGAAGTATTGAACTTGACTTTTGACTGAATGGTGCGGAGAGACCACTGACTTACTATCAAAGCCGGTTATGAATCACATTTCGTCGAATGGCAACAAATTTTGAATTGAAAGTTATGTTAGTCCTCACCCATAACCTGTGAGTTTACTAACCTTAAGAATTTTATGCCCAAATTGTTTGACAGATATTAGGGGTGGGCTATGTTTGCTCTCAGAGTTCATCAATTCGATGATTTCGTCCGCATATATATTGCGGTTAACCAACACTTTCTCTCAATTAAATCGGAGCTAAGAATACAATCCTTCGAATCAATTCTTTAAAGTTTTTAAAACTAAGAGATGTCTCGAAACAAATCTTTCGTTTTTTACTTTTCAATCTTCGCTAACATTTTCTTGTGTTCCGGTTGTCCTCAACACGAAGTCGAAGGCAAGTCTGATACTTTCAGCTCAGGTAAGTTTATAGAGAGGGAAGGAGTGGGATATTTAAAACTAAGTGCTACATGACCCTTTGTGATTATAAATAGTATCGAACGAACTAAAGGTAGTTTGCTACTATGGCAGTTGGTCAGTCTACCGCCCAGGCGATGGCAAATTTCCTGTTGAAGAAATTGACCCTTTTCTCTGCAGGTCATTTCATTTTAAAATATTGAAAATTTGTTTGAAAATACTTTGTTATGAATTTATAGTCATTTGATTTACTCGTTTGCGGGTTTGGGAAACGACAATAAGATCAGACCTCTCGACCCCTATAATGATCTCAAAGAAAATTACGGAAAAGGAGCGTATCTTAGGTTTAATTCACTTAAAAATGTGAACAAAAAACTGAAAACTCTAATAGCAATCGGAGGATGGAATGAAGGGTCCATCAAGTATTCAAATATGGCGTCCTCTGCAGAAACGCGTAAAATTTTTGTCGATTCTGTCGTCAGTTTTATTGAAAAATATGGTTTTGATGGACTCGATCTCGATTGGGGTCAGTATATATGTATAATATAATGTATATAGTATTAATTATATATATATTAGTTGCACCGAAACCTAATTAAATCAATAAATCTCTGACAGAATATCCGGCGTCGAGAGGGGGCAAACCTGAAGATAAGCAAAATTTAGTGGCTCTTCTTAGAGAACTCAAAGAGGCTTTTATTCCCCACCACTATTTACTAACATCAGCCGTATCAGCAGGAAAATGGAATGTCGACCCTGCTTATGATATTCCAGCCATTTCTCAGTAATAAACTTGGAATAAAATTTTTCTTCCGGAATCCCTAATGTTTTTTTGATTAAAGATATTTAGACATAATTAACATAATGTGTTACGACTATCACGGAGGCTGGGAAAACAATACAGGTTAGTTGGCACTTATTATTCCCATGTTCATTTATAATTGTTAACTTTATGTTTGTGCAAAGGACATAATGCCCCACTGTACGCCCGACCCGATGAAGTTCTCAATGATAAGATCTCAAATGTGGTCAGTTTTGGTTATTAATGATTTGTAATGAGTTTTTCTTTGAGTCTCCACTAATCCTAAAATAGAATTTCGAAAAATACAGAGAATTTGATTTTGATTTTCAGAATTTCTCAGTAAACTATTGGATATCTAAAGGCGCGCCCAGAAATAAAATTGTTCTTGGAATGGGTACTTATGGAAGATCTTTCACGTTACAACGAGCGGAAAATAATGGAATAAACGCACCAGCTCCTCAAAAAGGAAGGGCAGGTCCTTACACTCGAGAAGCAGGTTCTCTTGGCTATAATGAGGTTCGTTTGCTTTGCATTAAAATTATTATATATTATTTGTAATAATTGTATTGACTTTTGTCAAAAGATTTGTGAAAATAGGAAACAATGGACTGAAGTTCGAGACCCATACTATATGGCGCCCTATGCTTACAGTGATAGACAATGGGTTGGTTTCGATGATATCGAAAGCATAACTCTGAAGGCACAGTATGCCAGAGCCATGCAATTGGCCGGTGCTATGATTTGGTCCGTAGAAACCGATGACTTTAAAGGAAAATGTGGTCCAAAATATCCGCTTTTGAATGCAATAAATCAGGTCTTTAAGAGTGATAGCATTGTTATGCCGTTACCGAAGCCATCAGACCAGGACAATGTCTCGTCTACTGCGAGCACAAAGCCATGGGTTTGGGCTTCTTCAACAACCAAACAATCAAAAGTACCATCTCCTTCTTCGACAACTTCACCAAGTACTTCGTCAACCACTCCATCGACCACTACATCGACCACTTCATCGACGACACCATCGACTACTTCAACGACAACTGTATCAACAACAGTAACATGGTGGCCCCGACCATCATCCCACTCACCATCCAGCGTTAAACCTTCGAGCAGTTCAGTTTGGTGGTCTCCTTCACAGCCCTCTTCGTCATCAACTGCATGGCCATGGGCTCCAACACATCCACCCTCTCATTTTTCGAGTTCAACTCGAGCAGAAGAAATGACGTCATCGACCAGTACTTCAACAACTACTTTAAAACCAGAGACTCCCAACCATGAAGTGGAGGGCGAACCCAATAAACCTTTTAGTTGCCATGAAATTGGAATTTTCAGACATCCGAAGAATTGTCAGAAGTTTTATCGATGTATTCCCACTAATAATGATGGCATATATAAACCCTACGAATATAGCTGTCCCGCAAAAACTGTATTCAACCCAACAACTAATCTGTGCGATTGGGTCGAGAATGTGCCCCAATGTGCGAACAAAGTTCCAAAATCCTTCTTTAGATTTCACAACTCATTTGGAAAATAAATAAAATCCGAATCAATTCATTCCTCATTTATTAAACTATTTTTGGCTCAAAATTATTTATACTTTCGATTAAATTAATTCAAAAACAATTAGACATTAAATTGTTTTTTTCTCAATAAATATATTTAAAGTACATAAAAAGCATTTCTTAAATAAATCTCACAAATAATTGTAATTGAGTAAAAAATAGTAATTTATAAATCAATTAATGATATATATATTATAAGCCGTTAGTTTAGGACTCAAACGACAAATGCAATGAATTGCTGGTTGAGATTTAAGGCATTTTTGTTAAATTGAATTTTGTTTTAGACTTCAAAATAACAGATATTGTTAAGACTGATCTCGACTTTGGCACAATATTTAGGTATTAGCAAGATTTGACCTAAAGCGGAGGTATAGTAGCCATCACTGACTCGTTTAATATATTAAACTTCAAATTAATTGCAAATTAATAAGAATTAGAGTAAATGGTTTTGATTGAGATATTTGGCGAGTTGTGGAGTAGAGCCCAAACTGGTTAACTTAGTTCCTAAACACATCTCGTATTGCATTGAAGTCAAAGAGTGATCGCAATGAATGTCGTGATAAATATGAACCAAATTGTGATCATTTGAACGGAAAATTGAGAGATTACTTCTAATAATGCGATCGTATAGATTGACGTCTTCCATACCCCAGCCCTGAATCGATATATTGAAACCGCCCACAGCCTGGAGGTCACTGTTGTAAAGGGAGACGATTCCAAATCCGAATTGTCTCCAATAACCCCTGTTGTCACTCAAATCGTTATTATTTGTGTTATTGTCGGACAGGAATCGAGGGCTGTATTGACTGAAAACTATTGGAAAATATAATTGTTTTCGTTGAATGGTATTGAGTCGAATACGAGAAATAACTTCTTCTGTGAAATGCATATCGACGTCAAGAAACAATAGTAAGGCATCGCTTCCAAACATTGAGGAACCCCTTTGCAAAGCGGCTCCACGAGAGAAAAGGCCCCCCAAATGCGCCACTTTCACACTAATTCCTAATTTTTGGATATCAGTGACAATAGACTGGAGTTTATTAAACTCATCAACACTTTGCGCCGCATCAGGAAAGAGGACAACCGCTAAACTAATGTATTTATCTTTTGATTGAACTTCTTTGAAATTATCGACGAATCGGAGAAAAGCTTCTATTCTTCCGGAGAGCGGAACTATTATGTGAACCATTTGTGTGGAATCGTATGATTCCATTTCCCTGATTTGTATTTCTGAAAATGTTTGGACGGCATAAGTATGTCTGCGCACAGGAATACTCATTTTTCTTCCTTTGAATCGCTTGTAGACCAGCAATAAGTCTAAAATGAATTGAGTGCCAATCAAAGGGTTGAGTCGAATATATCCGTAATAGAGATTCTTGAACTCCATTAGTCGGCCCTTTTGTTTGGATCTTTTGTTAATCGAAGACATTATTTCCTGAATATTGTTGTCAATAGATCGCAAAATATGACTCTCGATATGTCTCTTAGGGTTTATATTCGTCGCCGAAAAGAGGTTATGAGAAATAAAATCCCAGGGAATATAAGAATCAGTTTTGGATAATGACTCAAAGTCTATGGGTTGACCCAAATTTGAAAATCTTGAGTTATTGTAATTCAATCTATTGATTAACTCTTCGGCAGATATGTTAGGAATGCGACTCATTTGAAAGAAAGTTCGATACAATTGATTCAATTGGTGCCTAACTTCTTGATGTTCTCTATTCTTGAAGTAAAGATGAAGTCGTCTCATATTTGAAGGGCTTTTGATTGGATGGATAGTTAGCGCTCTATTCAACGGTTTTGAACCAATTATTCCACTCTTTAATGATATTTCAAGACTTGAGTTATGGTGAAAAAGTTGTTGCATTTCGTAACTCCACGTACAGGGAATGCCTGCCGACAGACGCACACAACGGCCAATCTCTACGTCTTCATGAGTTGAGTACAAATGTTTGAGACAATAGTGGATGTTATGAGCGAATAGCTTAAGTGTCGTTCGACTCATCACAACTCCGGGCCCTCCCATACAGAAGTTCTGATCTGAGTGAAGGCTGAGTTGTCCGAACTCTTCTTTGTTGCCGACCCCCGCCTGTCCTATGAAATGAGGTTTACTGCTATTTACAGACCGAAGAAATTGTTGTAATTTATCGCTATTTATGTAGACGTCATCGTCTGCTCTCATGAAGAACTCGAATCTGTCGATGAAGTGGTCGCTCATAAACTTAAACATTAAAAACGACTTCTTTTGTGGTGGATATGAGTCGTCGACAGTCGGCAGTGAAACCAGAGGTAATCCATATGAAGATCTTTTAAACATTTTTCATAATAATTAACTCAAATGGGAGACAACCAAAGAATACCTGGAGGCGGAACTTGAGAAGAATATAACCCTCCCGTTCAAGTGTTGAGCCCACGTCTGGTATATGGACAGCGCTCTGGAGTCCAAATACTTGTGAGCAGTCATTACTCCAATGAGTACCAAATTATTGGCTGAGTTTTGATTTCGAATCTTTTCAATAATTTGTTGCAAAAGAGCCCTTTTGTCGTCCATTTGTTGGGAATCATCCAAATTATTGGAATCGAGTGAACAAAATCCACTTTCTTTCCACTGATGTCTAAAAGTCGTTAATTGAGAACAAACTGTGAATCCGATTACAATTCCCGACAAATAATGAATCAAATTAGTGGTTAATCTTTTGTTCTTTTGCTTCAATTCATTCATTTTTGGCAATATTTGTGAAATAAATAAAAAATTGTTTTAAAATTTTATATAAATATTTTGTCAAATGTTTTGAAGACTAAAACTCTTTCATCTCTTGAATTGTAAGCAAATAAATATTTGATAATATCTTTGGTTAATACTATTTTCTTGACTCCACTGCAAAAGTTACCCATCAACTAATAAATGGTTGGTTTAAGGCTTAAATTTGTTAAAACTTTTAAAGTTCTTAAAAAAGTTTATTCTTGTTTTCAATATGATCATATTCAAATAATAAATTCTCCTCACCCATCTATTAAGTACGTCAAACCGTTAAGACAATTAGGGATGCATTATTAAATTTTGCTTCATTCTCTTCATTTCAAAATGAGTATGTTCAAACTAGACACAGAATTGATGCATAAATATCTTACCTAATTATCTTGCTTAATTTTTACTTAATTTGGTTAGGAAAATTGTCTATTTAAACTTCAATTTTACCGTTTTGAACAATTTTATGACAAAAACCCATTTTAACAAACTCTCGAAAACATTAATAATTAGTATTAATTTGAGACCAATTTTATCACATTTTCATTTTTATCAACCTTTTTCCTCTAAACGATCTGCTTGTTAACCGGACGCATCCAATTTCCCCAAAATAGATTGCCCTAAAATGATGTGTTCAGGATAATTATAAATATAAGCATCTAAGGAATATATAAGCATTTAAGGAATCACGGCTCTTTTCAGTATTAACCAGTGATGCCCAAGGGGGGTTGCTCGCTGACCCCCCTCCAAGAGTCCAAAAAATAGACAAAACCCTCTAGAATTTTTAGAAAATTTATTATAATTATGTATACCCCCCTCGCAGCCTAACGTAGCGAGGCTGTTCGTATTTTGGAAAAAAGCTCAAAGGGGCTAAAAGTCCTTTGTGTTTTTGCCGAGCGAAGCGAGGCGGTTTCTATTAACATTTTTTGCGGCAACTTTAAAAAACTCCCACCCTAGACCCCCTAGAGTCGAAAAGTTTGGGCATCCCTGGTGCTAACTAACATCTAAACTTTAGATTCTAAAGTATTTCTATTAAAAATTCGGAAGGAACTCCAAATTTATATGTTTACTAATATTTTCGCAAGCTGAATCCAAATTCGTTATTTTATGGGCAAATGGTCATGTTTTGGTACCGTACTAACCAGGTAAATTTAGCTTCAAAGAACGTGAATTGAAAGATGTATTATTGAAAGGACAATGTGTCATTTTGTATTGTGACTGGGATCTGGAATTTGATAATTTTTTTCGATGACCCATGATGGCCTGCTACTAGTCCTAGAATAAAATAGAAATCGATGAGTACAATTTTTTTTATAAAAAAAATTAAAAAGTAGATTTCTTAACCATTACTCCTACGGGAGAAATCTGTACTTTGAGCCGCTATATGATCGCGGTCCCACCATTGAATTCGAATATGATTTGCATGGTTGAAAGATATGGTAAAAAGACATGTTTTGGCTAAGCGAAAAGATGTAACGATTTTTAGTTTGACCGCTAGGGGGCCTCAAAGTTTTTTTCAACTTTTGGTAGAAATTTCTTTGAAAATTGGTTTAAATCTATGTATTGATATTAAAGTCATGCAAATAATCGATAACAAACATATTCACCCTCCAGGACCTCTGGTCAATGTAGTATAACTTTTTGTTCCTCTCATAGTCCTCAGTCAAGTATTGGGTACCGTCAAAGTAAAAAGTTGAGATTAAGATTCAACGTTCAAATGACATAATTATAATAAATTATCTAGGGGGTATTAGGGTAGTTTTTTTTAATTTGCCGCCAAAAAATTGCAAATACAAGCCTCGCTTTGCTCGGCTGCGAGGGGGTATACCTATAATGTTAAATTTTCGAAAAATTCTAGAAAGGGGGGGGGTTTTGCCTAATTTTTCGACTCTAGGGGGTCAGCTTTGCCATCCCTGTTAATAATGAAGTTTTCCCTATAATTATGTAAGATCTCCATAAGATAACCAAGAAACAAGATGAAAAATAGTGACAGGTTCATCAAACTGTGATGTTCAGGAATTGTTAATCTCTCTTTTGGTTGAATTATTTATAAAATAATGAGTAATGTAACTTGGTGTTTGTCTGTAAAAATGTAAATGTAGAGTGTTGTGGCATTTATTTATTGACATGCGTTAAAAAATAATAATGAGTCAAATACTACGATAAATAGATTGCGTTACAAAATAAGGAAGGGTTTGGTATTTGCTGTGCGTATTATATACTGTGCAGCGAAAGAACGATGCATTCAAATGAGTTTGTTGTGAAAACAGACTATTTTAATGGTTTTTGGTTTGTTTGTGACTATTCATGAAATTCAGTGATTCAGTCGTCAATCGCTTCACAACTGAATCACAGTATTTGACATCTGTTTGAATGTCTCATTCAGATAAACATTGATTACCACTTAAACCATTAGATTAGACTTTGTTTCCACCATTTTAGTCATTTCACACATTTATTGATATAACTGTCTCTCAATTATGTCTGCTTTTGATAACAATAACCCATTTGGTGATCCATTTTCAGTAAATATCACGATTCAAATGATTTGTTTATTTAATTTACTTATTTTGTGTATATATTATATGTAAGGATCCGTCGATCACTTCTGTGACAAATAAGCCGGCAGTCAGTGGCGACTCAGGTCTCGAAGACTACAACCCCTTCGCTAATCAGACGACAAAACCAACCAATGTAAGTTTACTAAATATTTTCAATATTCCAACTTCATCTCGATTAACTCCAGGCAAAGTCAACATATTTTGTATACATTCCAATTTGAGCCAACCATTCTCATCAAGCAAACATTTTTGACTCAAATTTGCATGAATACAAAATACCTCGACTTTGTTGGCGTGAAGTAATTTAATTAATATTTAATGAATATATGACTCACTCACCAAAAGTTAAATCGACTAAAATTACTATATATTTATATATTTCACAATATATTTAAATATTTAATCGATTGATTCTAAAGTGAACTTATATTTGTTATTCAGTCAATACGAGGGGCGGCTAACCCTCCCATAACGAATCCAGAGCCGGCTGTAATCAATACATCATCGTTAGGCCCTTCAAACAAGTCTTATGTCTCTCCTCCCGCCTATACTCCATCTGCGGCTACAAATATATCAATCGATGAAATTCAGCGCCAAAAAGAAGAATTAGACCGAAAAGAAGCCGAATTGGCCGCAAGAGAAGAGAGACTTCGAAGGGAAGGGATGACAATGAATAAAGAAAACAATTGGCCGCCTTTGCCCTCCTTCTGTCCACTCACTCCATGTTTCTATCAGGATATAAATGTTGAAATTCCGGTCGAATTCCAGAAAATGGTTCGACTCGTGTATTATCTTTGGATGTGTAAGAATTTAACACACTTTTGATTTTGTCATTAATTTGTTTTCTTCAATGATTTTATAGATTATGTGGGCGTTCTGTTCGTCAATCTTTTAGGAGGGATGGCGGCTATGATTGCTGGAGTGGCCGACGGTGGAGGGATATTTGCCTTCTCTTTGGTGGCGCTCTTAATCTTTACTCCGCTGTCTTTCGTTTGTTGGTTTCGACCCCTCTATAAGGCGTTCAGGTTTTCATCAAATTTGAACTACCAAGTTTTTCTCATTCTTTAAATTGATTTTAGAAATGACAGTTCCTTCAACTTCATGGTCTTCTTCTTTGTATTCTTCTGTCAATTGGTGTTCGCCATCCTTTGGTCGATCGGTATTCCAGGAATGGGTTCAGTGTATGAATACTTTTATTGTATTTATGATTTAATTTGGATTTAATAACGAAATTCTTAATAAGAAGTAATTGTTTTAAATCCTAAAACCGATTCATTAGTGGAGTTATCAGAGGATTAATAATAATAACGCATTCGAATAGAACTACCATAGAGTTAGCACTCGGTGTCTCTTTCATAATGATTGGCATTCTTTGGGCACTCCTCTCTTTAACCTCTATTTATGTCATATCAAAGGTATTGTTCGACATTTGACCTCTCAGTTAATACATTAATGACCGAAAGGAGTACCAAAAGTGGGCCCGAATTTGATTTTATTTGTATCCGAAAAATATTTTATTTAATTTGTTTTTTGTTTTGGTTCTGAACAGCGGTTTAATTATGGCGATTAAGTGGAGCTCAAATGGGGGTTCGGTGCTCTTCAGTATATTTATATTTTTGTGCGCAATAGTGATGGCCAGCTATGCTTTGGCCTCCTTTTTGGTCTTAGTTAAGGTCACAAACACTCGATTTGTTTGAATTGGTTTTATATGAATTGAAATGATAGGTCCACAGCATATACCGTTCGACGGGTGCCAGTATGCAGAAGGCACAGATGGAGTTTACGCAGGGAGTGCTCCGCAATGAACACGTACAACAAGCGGCCACTGCCGCCGCCACAGGTGCTGCTCGTCAGGCAATGAACCAACAGTTTGGACAAAACAATGGCTCCTCTGGTCTCAGATTTTAATCTATTTATTACATACAAAAAGGTATTCGATTTGATTTTCAATTTGTGATTAATTCTATTCAATCAAATCAATAATTTTCTGTTCAAATATCAATTGAAAGCATTCCCTATATTTAAAACATTTGAGACAATAAAATGTGGGAATTATTTACATTTCAACTATTCGTCAAATGAAAAGAAAAAATTTTATTGTTCAATAATTTATATAAAAACCATTGTATCTTAACTTCAATTCTGACTAAACTTTGATTTAAACGTAGGATTGGACTCATTTTTTGTGTAATAAATTATAAACCACTTGTCTTTTGAGTCAAAACTGATTTCTTCTATTTGTTAACTATTTGTTAATAAAATACTTATGACTTAATCTATTTTATGGTTAAAAACAAATTTAGCGTTTATTTCCATTTCTTACTTATCATTGTTTGAAAGGCAATGTTACCGTATTAGCGCGGAAACACCGGCATGCCGGTATAATTCGAGGTTGGTGATGCTGCCGGTAAAAGTTAATAAAATTTGAATAATTTTTAGTTTGTAAATACATTACAAATAAATGAAAAATTAGTAGTCATGTGAGGATTATTTGGAGATTAGACATTTTTATAAGGACTAAGTACAATAATTATGTAGTGTCACGACGAATAAATAAATACTCTAGATATGGTTTTAAAAAATAATTTTTTGAACCTCACTTTATACTGACATGCCGATAAACGCATACATGTGTTTTTAACAAAATGGTCCTCTTCATTTTTACCAGCATGCCGGTGTTTCCGCGATAATACGGTGTTTATATGAACCCAACTGCTCTTCATTACTTAACTTATCTTCACTTTATTCTATCAACTGATCTGTTAATTCTCTTATCAGTAGAAACTTTTTTTCTTATCAATTGATCAAACTTTTGAAGAGAAGAAGCAATAGTCACGTCTTACATAAGCTTTTGATAAAATATTCTTCAATGAAATAAATTTACTGGACACTTTTTTAGTATAGAATAAATACAATTAAAAGAGAAATTTTATTGTTTTTTAGTAATTTTTGGTGTAATAGAGTTAACATTCAAAAGAGCGAACCCTTTATTAGATGAATTCGAAGCCATTATATTATGAATCGGTTTGTTTTGATTATCATTTTTGGACATATAATCGGATGTAAACGAAGTGTTGTTTGGAATCAAAACACCGAACAAAATATTTGTGGATTTACTCAAAATTGCGATATTTGTCTGAATTTGAGGGAAGAATACGTGCAAATCGAACGGATCGATAAATGACTCGAATTTGTCGCTCAAACTATGAATTTTCATAATTTCATTGATTTTTATTGACTCGTCGCGAGTCGTGGCCAACAACTGTCGGAAGAATAAGAGATCGAAATATAGCTGTAATGCAATCGTTTGTTTGATATTTTGAGGATAATCGTTAGTCGACAGACTTTCTTCAGCAGTTCCATAGATTAAGATCAAGTGTTCCGTCAAAGAGGATAGAATGCTAAGTGCAACAGTTCGTGGAATCGTATGTCCGACCACTCCATTAATTTCATTTGACAATTGGCTGAAATTTTTGTGAAGAAAAGCTGACATTTGTAGCGGGACTTCGATTTTGATGATAATAGGCGTTCCTTCTTCTGATTCTTCTGTAGTTTCAATTTTATGCCAAACAAATGAATTGGAGATAAAATAATTCAAATCCACTAAAGTTTTTCCCGAAATATCCGAAAACATTTGACTTATTTTTGAATCAAAAACCTTTTTATACGATTTATAAGAAGAAGTGAGCAAAAAGTCCTTAGTTTTAGACCACGAATACTGTCTATTTGGAGACGACGTTTCGTAACATTTGGTCAAATAAGTTGACGAATAACTCATTTGCCGCAAAAAGTGGGCACAGAATAAAATTGTCTTCTCGTCGGATGAACTTTGAATAGATTCTAAAA
Source organism: Fuscozetes fuscipes (assembly GCA_034702105.1). Taxonomy (NCBI): domain Eukaryota; kingdom Metazoa; phylum Arthropoda; class Arachnida; order Sarcoptiformes; family Ceratozetidae; genus Fuscozetes; species Fuscozetes fuscipes. Next base: position 13,635 of record JAQGCS010000757.1, read on the forward strand.
ATTGTTTAATTTGTTGGACCAAAGAGTGACAAACTTTAACTAAAAAGGACTCAATTTCTTCCAATTCATAGCTTTTTATTAATTTGAAGTTCAAGTGTTTAATAATTTTGATGTCATTGAGAAGACGTTCGAAGGACTGGTCAAAAGTGGAGGAGAATTCCTGTATAATAGGTATTTGAGCGAATGCTCTATTTGGTAGTGAACTGTCATTTGTTTGATCCCAAATGAATTGAATGACTTCCAGGTTTTGATTGTCGAGTCGTTGATCGTCGCAAAGGATATCCGTAATGTCTTTCTTCAATTTTTCAAATGTTTTGTCGATGTTTTCGCTGATAATTGATTTGATTTTATCGATAACCAATGGAATAATGAATTGGTCCCAAAGTGGCAAATAGTTTGTCATCAGTTCTTCGCAATATTCTTCCCAATCATTAAGTTTTTGCGTTTGTTTTTGATTTTCATTGATTTCATTTAAAACAACACACATATTATGAACGGAATCTATCGGTTCCAACAAAGTCTTCAAAAGTGGTTCGATTGAAGATTTTATTAATGAAATCCAAGTTTTAGTTTGCGTTTGAATATATTCGGTTGCTATGGAATCAATGGCTAACTTTTCCTTTTCTTTGATATCACTGAAACGGAATTTCATGTCTTCACATAAATCAGTTCCGTTTAGAAGTGAAGATTCGAAACTTATTTTCTTCAGTCTTTCAAATCTTTGATGCAATAGTGTCTTGGCTTTCATTCCATTGTTTTTATAAAACACCGAATGAATGCATTTAATTGTATTAAACAATAAATTCAAAAACGACTGTAAACCACATTTCAAACCAATGGAAGTATTGAAGCACTCGTTTATATCTAACTTTCGTTTCTCCAGAATTTCATCGAATAATTGCTTTGGAGTTGAGTTTTGTAAAAGAAGTAAACAACAAAATGTGTCCGCATTCGAAGAATCGTCAAAATAATCATTTAGTGAACTCTTTTTGTTTGAATGCCAACACTTTTTCACAATTAATTTATTGAAGCGATTGATTGCGATTTTAAATCTCTCAAACAGTTTTGGCATTCGATCCGTCGCTACTAATTGTTCAAACAGTGAACACAAGTGCTGTCCGTAAAAGTAGTAATACGTGCCTTTCAATAAATCATCATTCTCTATGGCTGTCCATATCTGCAATCAAATTCACACATAAAAGTTTGAGCATTTGATTAGTTAGTGGAGTAAAAAGACTAAACTATAGACTATATACTTCGTAAATGTAGTGAAAAAAACAAAATTGCGAAATATCACCTGACCAATTCTGATATGGAAACCCTAAACTCCTTCCCTTTACCCCTGGAATCTGTCCAAATGACAGTAATTATAAAATATTGGTCTCAAATACCATTATTTTCCTAATAAAGACATAAATAGTCGTTTAAGAGTCGGTTAGACCTCAAATCATTGCCTAAAGTTATTTGTAAAATTGGGCGAACGAGTCCTCAGGTCATGATTCGGACACATACTTATTCTCAAGACATGTATAAATATTTAGGAATGTTCTGGTTATAAGGAGCGGCGTTTATTTGTTGTACTTTACGGTAGTTAAGAATAATGTGAGGGTATTGGGAGGGTTTACTTTACGATATTTTATGTACATTTGGTTGTCTTATTACTAAAAGACTTACATTTAATGGCATATCGACCACAAGTCTCAAAATGAGTGCTGTTTTGTATTTGCGAAATAAATGGTTGTCTCTTCCCATTAGTTGCTTGTTATTGACATTTGTGTCATTCAAAGAACTATTTGATGTCTGAAAATATTTCGATTGACTTTTGTTGAGAACAACCAAAGAGTTGAGGACAGAATCGGCGCAATCGTTCATCTGTTTGATGGTATCGACCGCTTCCATCAAATCTCTATATCTTTCTCTAAAATCAAAAGATGAGGTAAAAAGATGTCTATCCTTCAGAAGACAATTGTATTAATACCCGACTAAATGTTTGAGCTCTTGTTTCTTGTGTTCGACTTCGAGCTTCAATTTGTTTTGAATATCAATTATCTCATTAACGGCGAAGTTTTCGAGTAAATAATCCACATCTGTATGACTTCGGGTCGAGTCTGTTGTGCCGTCCATTATATGACTCGAATTTTATGTCAAAATTACTTAATTGAATGAATTAATGCCAACTCTTATGACAATTATTGTAAAACCACTGCTTATGGAAACAGATGTAAACGAAATCCAAAACCAATCAAAACATTTCATTTATGAGACGAAAACCTTTTGGCGCACATTTGTGTCATTCAAAAATGCATTTGAACTTGACAAATTAAATAATTAATAATTGTTGAAAGTGAAATATTTTTCATAATTGTTTGTTATGAGTTTGCGTCAAATGGGCAAGATGGTAATGAGGTCGCTCATTTTATTCTATAAAAATTATATCACAATTAAAATATTTAAATGTATTTATGAAATTCGATAAGTATTAGAGCATTTAAACTCTTTGATGTAGCCAGGACCAAACTCTGAATATTCAGCTTTCGTAACGAATTTATCTGAAAATGTTTGAGAGCAGTCGCGCCCACCTTTCCATCCATCGAGCGATACATCGCCTGAAAAACTCTGAAAATGAATGCTTTGAAATAAGAAATGATGAACTGACCCGCTTTTATAACCGATAGGGGCGACTGGAAGGGGCGCACACATATAACATCTGATATAATACGCTCTTTTATACCCTGGATGTTAGCGCAGCCACCCGTCAACATTATTGTCTATAATTGTCAACAATATTGTTCAGTGTTTGACAGAATTAAATTAATGATTGAATACCCGACTTATCTCCATATTATCCAATTGTTTGATCACTTCTTCTATGGCCTCAGAGACACCCATTTGAGGAAAGCTAATCAGAGCATTCGGAGAGAATAGCAGTTCTGGGATTCGTATCAATTCCGGTCCCAATTGAATGATATCGTCGCCGATTCCGTATCTTTTGATTCGTTTGGATTCGAGTTCATATTCTCTCAAAATTTCGTTCAAAATCCACGCATTTTCTCCGATTCTATTCGTTCGCAATTGTCTTATGTATGAAACCCATTGATTCTCATTATATGGGTTCTGTTTTTGCCACTCTTTGATCTCATCGATTACAGTCGATTTAGTCACTATTTTTGGGTTAAGTTGTGCTCTGATTTCTTTGATTTCAGAGTTGATTTGATTGAGTTTAGACCGCAATTCGCTTAAATTTCTGACTCCTGTGTTCTGATAAGCTCTCTGTTGGCAAAAAAAGTTGATAGAATATAATGTGAATGAATAGATGACTGACCGCAAGCAACACTGGATCCGCCAACTCTTCATCTTCGACGAGTTCGAGCAATGTTTTGCATTTCTTCTTATTGTCCTCCAATTCTATGAGCTATGGATAAGAGTTTAAAATAAAAAGGAAAATATGGTTTATAAGGGAAATATGGTTTATAAGGGAAATATGGTTTATAAGGAAGACCTGATTTTCTCGCTTCTTATGTAAATTATTTTCAACTTTTTGGAGAAGTCTTTTAGACCTATCGATGAAGTTTTCGTTGATTGGCGTCGAACTGACTTTTGTGGCCATAGAATGCGATGCTTTGAATTGTTTAACATTTTGCTGATAAAAGTTTTCTTCACTCCATTGAGAGCTCTCTAAGTCATAATCAGTAGAAAAATGACATAAATTCTGAACAATTTGTTCGCATTTAGTGAAAGTGAATTCTTGAGTCAATTTGGGATATTTTAATTGCATTAATCGCTGCAAATAAAGGCTGAGATTAAGTCCTCCCAAATTGATTCGTTTGGAGCGCTCACAACAAATGGTTCCGTCGATTACTACAGTTATATGACACGTGTAGTGACCCAAACACACCACCAAACAGTTCTGAATGTCTCCAAGATTATGGTAAACACTGAACAGATGGTCGACGCCTAACATTAGAGAAGGGATTCCATAGCATTCGAACAGTAATTCTTGAATATTAGATCGACACCAAAGAGGAATACAAAGCGCTTCGTTTAAGACAATCGGGTGATTCACACAACTCGTATCGATTCCCAAATTGACAAACATATAGTCAAAAATGGTTTCCATTGTATCGAATTGAGTGACGACATCGAACTCGAAGGGTGACCTCAAAACCCTTTTCACGGCTTCGATGTCGACGATCTCATTGCCGACCAAAATCTCCGAATCCTTTTTAGCCCTTTGTTTAGATGTCAGGCTTCTGAAGACGAGTTGAGGGCACAGTTCTGAAGCGAATCCCACTCTTGAATGATAAGCCCCCCAATCGATGACAATCGGTGTCGACGTCTCTCTATATTGATTATAATCTATTTTTGCGAACGGAAGGATTGACTGATCCGACAAACCCTCCATTTACCACTGATTATCCACTGATTAATTACTTGAATAACGCACTTTCAAAAAATCACATTTTTTCATAAAAACAAACAAATATGAGACAAAAAATGCACAAATTATCAGACCTTTAGATGAATAGCAACTCATATATAACTCGGGTTATCTTTTGAACTACCAAAGATAAGAGAGTGAACCTCAATATACACAATGTCATGTAAACAAAGCATACAAACATTCAACAAAATATTGTACTATTACTCTATCGATTGTGTTAAATATAGTATGTGTTAAATAGAAAGTTGACATACAATGGTAGAGTCTATGGAAAAGTTTCTACTCATATATAAGGTACAAAACATACAGGTACAAACTATATTAAAAACAAGTAATGGGTTCGAAATTAGTATCAAAGTATATGTGACCTCCCTATCCACTTTCTATTTAATGCACACGATAGAAAGTTGACAAGGAGGTCATACATGAAAAATATAACTTTGTTAATGATTTCGAACCCATTACTAGATTTGAGTATAATTTTTGAGATGAGCATGTAC
>JAQGCS010000758.1:0-18561 GCA_034702105.1 Fuscozetes fuscipes
AATTATCCTCCAATTGAGTCATACATTTCTCATCGAAACTTAAGATATCGAATAATAGTTCGTTTCTCTCGTTTTGTGTCAATTCTATGATTTCATTTAAAACCGGAATTTCTTTTTCTTCACCTCTTCTATCAGTGATTTTTGTCTTTGGCTCAATTGAAATCTCTTCAAAGGTTGTGCCAGTTCTTTTTATCAGCCGAATAGGAGTTCTGTCATTTCTATCAATTTCCAGTAAACCGGATAAACAGCGAAACAATTCTAATGAAGAGTCAAAACATGACTCTAATTGGAAATCTTCGATCAATGGTTTCTTCATAATAAACTTGCTTTCAATGTATGTAAACAGAGAGGGCCTAAAATTACAATCAAAGAAGTACTCCATTAGAAACCATCTTGGTAATTCATATTCATTAACAATCGTTTCAATGGGAATATCATTTCTATCAGTTTTGGCGATTCTGTGATTCCATAATTCATTTAAAAATGTATTTCCACTCAATTCATAGCTTTCCACTGAATCTTTGAATTCTTGAAATAATGAATTCTGTTGTCTATAATGCCGTTCCATATAATTCATTAACTCATTTCCATCTCTAAAGTTTTGTGTCATCCAATTTGTTAACTTGATAATATGGTGACCCCTTTGAGTCCAATTATAAGGCAGGTCTCTAAATTTTGAGACATCAATACTGTCGTTACCCATAAGTGATGCAAAAATGGGTAACATATCGGGCTTTAGACCAAACTTTTGGGCAAAATCATTGACTCGATAGCGCTGGCAAACAATGTAATACAAAGGCTGTGCTTTTATTGGTGTTCGCCATTCGAGTGAATCACAAGTAATGACTCCGAAGTCAATACTCATAATTAAAAAGTCGCTATCATTTGAAATGAGTGGACACTTGAGTTTATTCGCCAATTCTGCCATATCTTTATCCGCGTCCATTTTGGTCACAAAATATTGGATTTTCAGCTCATTTATTACAGAAAACATTGTCTTACTCAATGAATTAGGTTGTATAAGGTGATTGTTTATCAGTTCACTCATTTCCAAAACCGCGTCAGACTTCATGTTTGGCGGATAATCACTGATTCTTTTTGATCTCTCGAATGACTCTTCAAATCTTTTCATTCGATTATCCTTTAATTGCAGGTTTAGTCCGCCATCAAAGACCAGGACTGGTGTTATATTGCATTTTTGCAGATTCTCGAAGAATGTCTTAAATAGGATGTAATACTCGGTATAATTTCCTCCAAACAAAAACTCATTTGGATTTTGTTGACTGAACTGTGAGTGCAAACAGAATATTAAATTGTTTGCATCGATCACTACATAAGTATCGGTTAATTTGTGAGAACTTCTTAAACCGTTTCTTGTGATAAAAGAACTTAAACCACGAATTCCCATATTTTTATATCAAATTGTGTTCAATTTAATTTGATATTTAACTTGATCACAAATTTAATAAAGGAAAAAGATGTTCTTGCCAATCTACAACTCAGTTGAACACAACAGTGGTATTGCAGTTTCAAAGACTGAATAGCAAATAAAATACTTGACTAACTGTTAGACTCCTAAAGAACGGGCGGACAGGGAGATATATGATATCCAGCATACTTTGACTTCAAACTTGCTAACGAAAATATTGTTTATTCTCTTGGCTGTTTATAAATCATTTTTTCAATTTTCCGTTAAAATAAACAAAGTTTGAAATCAAAGTTTGCTAGGTATCATGTGTCTCCCTGTCTCGTCGATCCTCAAGAGTCCAAGAGTCTAATGCCCGCCATAACAACTCCCTTATATCTCCTAGAATATACCGATCTTCATTCGATGTATCAAATATTCATTAATTACAATATAATCTGTGATAGATAAAATTCTATTTTACGCATTTTAAAATAAACTTGAGTAATAAATTATTGATGAACATTCACTATTATTAACCTATGATCATATATTTTATCAAATAGTGCCAATTTTGCCAAATTTTAAAATGTCTGGTATTTTAACATGGCACATAATAATTATACACGATCATCTGCTATGTCAACTATTGCAATTTGAGAAAGACACATGATATCCAGCAAACTTTGAATTTAAACCTTGTTTATATTAGGTAAGGTTTTAACGAAACCTTTGCTTCTTCTGTTGTAATAACTGTTTGTGAGACATATTTTTCGCTAAAATAAACAATATTTGAAATCAAAGTTTGCTGGATATCAAGTGTCACCCTGTCGGCCCTGTTTTTGTAAAATATGATATTAACAATAATTTGAATCACTTCCATAAATACCCTAAAGTCCTGTAGATAGCCCGCCCCCCGTGTATAACCCGCACCCTTCAAAATATATTTATAAAATATTTAGTATTTATACATATAAAATGCACCCCGTAGATAACCCGCAGAGGCTATTTCTACTACAATCGCTTGGTAACATAAAGTATTTGAATCGTGAGAACTATCTTTTAATGTTAAAACAATAACTGTAAAACTTTGCTCAACATTCAATCGGCGCTAATCTATGCCTTAGGCTCTCTCTCTCTCTCACTCTCTCACTCTCTCTCTCTCTCTCTCTCTCTCTCTCTCTCTCTCTCCCTCTCTCTCACTCTCAAAACACACACACACCCGAGGGCGCCCTCTCTTGCGTTATAACCTATAATACTGGTCTCCAAATCTATTTTATAGCAAAATAATAAACAATTAAATAAAACATTTAATATATTTTATTTTGACATTTTAATTATAAAGTAGAAATGATCAAGAAGTAATTTGCACACGAGACAGATATGTATTTATAAAACTCGTTATTAGTCATCGCAAACATATTTAAGCAATAGAACCCAATTTGAGGACCGGACAGACGTTCAATGAATGTTTGAATAGTTAGCAATTCTCTAAGTGTTAGTTTATTTTTAATAATGAATCCGAATAAAAGTGGATATGATTTGTGGGCGGAATGTATGACATTAGCACTCAATAGATTCATAAGAAAAAAGGCAGAAAATGCTGACACAAATACAAAGGCAGCCACAAATCGAACAGGGAGAAAAGTACTCTTTTCGTGAGATACATATAATATGAGCTCGAATGCTGGCGATGCGAAGTAATACATTACGAAACAAATAAATTTGAAATAATTGTTCAATTTATGAGTCAAAAGAGCCACAGAATTGTGAGAATCGATTGAATGCAATAATAAATGTTTGTCTTTATTTCTGACACTTTTAGCAATTAATTCATTGATTTCTATAAATTTGTATCTTAAGAAGAGCACCGCAGAATACCAAGTAGTAATTGTAAAAGTGAAACATGCATAAAAAGGAAACACCCACATCATAGTAAGAACGCTCCAAAACACTACCAAGATTAAAGAATATTCTGTTGTTGGGTCCAAATAGGCTAATATTAAGCCAAATATGAATAAGAGTCCAACAAATATCGACAATAAGTTATGAAGAAATGAAACCATATATTCGGTAATCAAATTGATTCTGAGACCAAACTTTCGTCGATTCTTTACATTCAATTTGATTTCTAATGACTTTGTTTTTAATGATTGAAAGAATGTACAAAAATTTGGCGATTTATTTAACTCATCATATTGTATGTAAATGACCTCGATCAGTACATTCACCAAACACGTACTCATCATAATTGATATAAGTCGTGTATTACCCAGCAAATAACTCGAATCACAAGTTATAAATTTAATTATTTTGTTATCAAATATAAAGTTAAGAAATATCTTAATGTATATAAAGTCAATACAATCCGTGAAAATGTTGTCAAATATATTCTGAGTTTCGTTTGTTTGCCATTAATATAGTCTTCAAAGCTATCGGAAGACAAAATCAAATATCGTTTTAAAAATTTCTCTAATTTTTTAATCGCATTACTTTCGTCAATATTTTTGGCCACAAATTTGACTTTGATATTGTTCAAATAATTTACTAGATAACCCAAAAACTTATAATTACACATATTATTACAATTATTGTGTTTAAACGATGAGTTGCTTGTTAAATACTTTACAATATTCCAGTTAATTTTCATTTTAACGTTTGCTTCGTAATACCAATACTGTGAACAATGAATTAGGTTCTTCTATTTGCCAATAAATAAATTTATTATATTTTTAACCTTAGATTTGGTGGAAATATTTGGAAATAATAATAATTTATTGATAATAAACAATAGAATAAAATAAATGTCAAAATAATAAGATTAATTACCATTACATAAAAGAATCTCGATTAATTATTCTATTTTTCATATGAAATCAGAGATGGGCAAGGGGGTATAGCCCAATTACCCTCTAGTTTTTTAGCTCTAACAGACCCCCTAGATTCGATACAAACCAGATCCCCTGCAGCTGAGCGAGGTGGCAAAACCTTTATCAAACCTGTGCGACCGATTATATCTGACCGAGTCAATCACCGTCTAAATCGTAATATTCATTTATCATTTCCTAAATTATATTTAGTCACGAATTCAAACAAACATTTTCTAGAATTGATGTCAAAGTAGACAAATAATTGTGAAAACAATCGATAAGTATTCATAATATTTATTGTAATAATTATTGATCAAAAATACAGATACAAACCAGACCCATATCATATTTTATAAGCCATCAAGCACAAGCCGACCTAAAAACATTTACGCAAACCCTATGTAAAAATTTTCATAAAATTGCAAAAATTTGTGTACATATATTTGAAAAAATACCCTTCTCACATCATATTTGTGACAAATAAATATGATCTGTATATCTGTGTGAGTGATATTAGCCAAGCACTCCATAGATTAAAAGTCTTTTAAAAATTGTCAAAATTAGGAATAACATAAGCATACAATCCTTTTTAGGTGTTTGCACACTTATTTTTCATTGTGATGATCATTTATTTAACATAACTACCCTGTCCGACACTTCTTCATGCAATGTAATATATCACTAAATTACTTAAAATGTCATCTGGAATAAATTTCGACGAAAACAAAAAAGTCAATCGCCCGCTGTACCCTCGTGTCGGTGTAGGACGTGTGATACATTTTTGAAAAAGTCTAAGAGGATAATGACAATTTTTCTTCTCTAGGGGGATAATCAGTCGGACGCCCCTTAGCTATCCCTGCTGTAAACGATACATAGAATTTTAAATATAAAACGTAAAACTAATAAAATATTCAGAATAAATTTTACAAAGACATACTGATAAAATATCAAGGAGAAAATAATATAAGTTTAAGAATCTAATACAGTCAAAAATGAATGTAATCCTCGGAGAGTTTAGAAAAAGATTATAATTGAGGGACTATAACCAGGGAAAGATTATGTAGTGGGTGATTACAATCAGGTCCTACTGTATTTGTATTATTAAGCATAAGAGTTATAAACTAGAAATTATCAGGATGTAATTCATACAAGAAATTGATATGTATTTATAAAACTCGTTGTTTGTCATCGCAAACATATTTAGACAATAAAATCCTATTCGAGGTCCGCCCAGTCGTTCGATAAATGTTTGGATGGTTAGCATATCTCTTAATGTTAGATCATTTTTGGCGAAAAACTTATATAATAGTGAATATGACTTATGGGCCGAATGTATGACATTAGCACTCAATAGATTCATCACAAGAACTATTGAGAATATTGATACAAAAACAAATGTAGCAAGGACTCGAAAGGATAGGACAGTGCTCTTCTCGTGTGAAACATAGCAAATGAGTTCGAGTGCAGGCGTTCCGATGTAGTAAACGATGTAAATAAGGAAACAGAAGTATTTGTTCATAGAATTGGTTAATACGGACACAGAATTGTGACAATCGATTGAATTAAGTAATAATTGTTTGTCTCGAGTTTTGAAACTTATTTTAATCCATTCATTAATTTCATTGAATTTGTATCTTAAGAAAAGTGTTGTCGAATACCAAATAATAAGACCCAGAGCTATGTATGAATAGAAAAAAATTGCCCACAAATTGGTTATAATCGCCCAAAATATGACAATAATAAGCAAATATCCGTTACTTTGATCAGAATAGGCAATTATTAAGCCGCCAGTAAAGCACAGTCCTACGAACAAGGTGATTGATGTGTGGAAAAATAAGATACTATATTCTGTAATCAAATTGACTCTGAGCCCAAATTTTCTCTGATTTCTTGCATTCAATTTGATGTCCAAAGACTTTGTTTTTAATAAATGCAAGAATTTAAACAATTCTGAATTATTGTTAAGCTCTTCATATTGCAAATGAATTGCCATAAGTAGTACCGTGGTAATACAAGCAGTCATCATAATTGAGATAAGTTGTGGGTTTCCAATGATGTAATTGAAGTCACAGGTTATGAATTTGATTAATTGATTATCGGATATGAAAATAGCGAAAAACCTCAACAGATATAATGTGAGTACAGTTCGTGAAAATATGGTTAAAATATTTGTGGCTTTCCTTTGGTCGCCATTAGTACAGTCCTCAAAGCTATTGGAAGACAAGATCAAATATCGTTTACAGAATTTCTCCATTTTAATAATGGAATTGCTTTCATCAATATTTTTTGCCACAAAATTGTGATGGATCTTTTTCAGGCTATTAATCAATTCGCTGAACATTTTCATATTTAACCAACGATTTGATTTGAATCTGTAATAAGTAAAACAGAATTTGCTAATTTTTTTTAATGACTGACTTCCAAGATCAAATCAAATATTTAACTTTCTTACCTTTACATTTATGGTGGTTATAGTTTTAACTTGGTTTTTTCATTGCGTTAAAAATAAAATACAGATCAAATAAACACAAATTATATCATTTTGATAGCTTATATGACCCTGAGTTTATGTATTAATGCAATAAATTGCGAGTTCTCTCTAATCTAGGTGATTTTGCTTAATAAATGAACTACAGTTATATTTGAAAGTTCTTAGTTTCTATGCAATTTTTATATTCTAATTTTCAGGTAATTGTTATTTTGAGTTTATAATACAATGCTATTAATTTAAATTTATTGTTCTGCATAAAAAATATACAATTTATCATTATATATATATTTCATTTATTTAAGGTCAGCAATTAATTATATGTTTTATTCTGACATTTTATATTAAATATGAAAAAACCTATTAATAAAACATGTTGAAAGAAGGTCAGTCCAAAATCGTACCCTGGAGTAGAAAGTTCAACAAATATCTATATTTGGTGACTTTTATAATTATAATTTATTGCAGATTAATTGCATAGCTAGTCAAATGAAAATATTTTCGAAAAGAATTTCTAATAAAAAATATTCCATAATACAATTTATAACTTAATTGTTACATGATTAACATAATTGTTACATAATTGTTACATCAAAGAGGAGGTGCCGAAGAGTTGTGCTACAATACGAAAGATATGACGACCCGATGAATACCGAAATAAACAGTTTGTACGCCGCGCAGACCAGTCCCACTCAGTCAGTGTTCCAGGGTAGTTTTTCCAAAAGTTGTTAGCCACCTTTTTGCCAAAAGTTTAACATTAAAGGTATACCCACTAGAAAAATTTTGGAGAAACTACCCGTTAGACCTCTCCCCTAGAGTCAATTTGCTTGGGCATCTCTGATTGTAAAGTAAGTTTTAGATTTTATTTAAAAAAAACCAAGAGGATGTGCATATTTGCACTGGTAAAATACTGTTAATGGCTTTTAAGACATTGAAATAAATAAAACCATATTTTGACTTATTAGTTTATTTTTGGAATTTAAATAATGTTAGAAACTTGTTAAAATTAAAATGTAATTACATGAAGCAATCGATACATATTTATAGAACTCATTGTTATTCATCGGAAACATATTTAAACAATAAAAGCCAATGCGAGGGCCGGACAGGTGTTCAATGAATTCGAGAATTTTAATCTTTTCCCAAATATTTATTTTGTTTCTAACCATAAATGAAAATAAAAGCGGTTGTGATCTATGAGACGAATGTATGACATTAGCACTCAATAGGTTCATGGTAAATATCATGGAGAAAAATATGACGAATATCATTAAACAAAGATATTTCATAAATAAAGGTGTGAGCTCGGTATGTGTACCATAACATATTAGTTGAAGCCCAGGTGTACCAATATAATAAGCAATAAATACCAAGATGCTAAAAAATTCGTTCAATTTGTTTGTGAGAACTGACGCTCTGTTGTGTGAATCAATGGATTGCATTAATGAATGTCTGTCACCATATCTGACATTCATTGCAATTGATTCGTGAATCTCAATGAATACATAACTTAAAAATAAAGTTGCCAGGTACCAAAGGGCAAAAATAACTAGGACAAATGCGTAGAAGTAAATTACAAACACAAATGCAATTAATAACCACAATATCACAAGTATTATAGAATATTCAGTGTCAGGGTCAATGTAAGTCAATAATGAAATAGTACAAAGAAAGGTTGCAATGATCATGGAAAGGAAAGGGTGTAAAAATGAAAAGAGATATTTTCTGACTAAATTGATTCTTAGACCAAATTTATTTTTGTGTTTTTCACTGAGTTTGATGTCCAAAGAGTTTGTTTTCATTAAATACAAGAATTTTAATAATTGCGAGCAATCAGTCATTTCGTCGAATTGCAAGAGTAAACCAATTAATAAAACCGCTGTTAGTAATATCGAGATCATGGGCAAAACCAGTGTGGGGTCACCAAGAATATAACTGTAATCAGCTGTGATGAATCTTGTGAATTTGTTATTTTTAAGAGCAGGAATGAAAAATTTTAAGCTAAATATAAATACTACAAATCGTCCAAATGTTGCTCTAAAATAATTGACCTTTCTCTTATTTTTGTCCACATAGTGTTCGAGGCTCTCAAAGGCCCAAATCGAATATTTTTTACAAAATTCCTCAATTTTGATGACAGCAATACTTTCATCTCTATTTTTGACCAAGAATTCATTGTGATATTTACGCAAACTTTGAAACTTTTTATTGAACATGTTCAAATTTTTTAACATAGACAATAATTAGTTTTTTAGACACAGATTAAGTTTAGATGGACTTCAATATAAAAAAATGTGCCATAACTTGTCATTAATGGTTTGACCTTCTACAAAAATCAATACAATGTAATAAATGACACATGATAAATTACTCTATTTATTCTTATTATAAAATTAAACTTAATTATCTCTGATCATAAATTATAATTCATGGTCATAAAATAGACAATGGAATCAGTAGGCAACTTGGTCACTCTTTGACCTCGAAAACTTTTGAACTCTAATAACATAAGCTGTTTATTATACCTAGGACAATTCTATCGGTACTGAAAACATTAAACCCCACAAAACTTGAATGTTATTCACGAATAAAGTTTATTCGCTAAACATTGAGTTTATGCAGACATCTCTTGACGACGATATGAACCATAATGAACTTTTTCTTCGAAAAAATTGCAAGTTTATCTATTCATATTTAATAATTTTTATAATGCTAATTCAGTATAGATTAATTATATAACTAGTTCAAATGAAAATATTTTCAAAAGGAATTTTTAATTAAAAAATTATTCTTTAATAATATTTGTAATTAATTGTTGCAAAACTATATATCTATAAGTTTGTCATTATCAAGATGTAATTAATAGATGCTATAGAAATATATTGATAAAACTCGTAATTATTCATCGGAAACAAATTTAGACAATAGAAGCCTATTCGAGGACCGGACAGGTGTTCGATAAATGACTGAATTCTCAGCCGTTCTCCTATTGAGAGTTCATTTTGTATTAAAAATGTGAATAAATATGGATATGATTTGTGGGCAGAATGTATGACATTAGCACTCAATAGATTCATTGCGAAAACCATCGAAGATATGCCAATAAATATCAAGGCGAAAATAGATCTCATTGTGTCCTTGGTACTCTTCTCATGTGTACAATAACATGCCATTTGAAGGGCAGCTGTTGAGAAATAGTAAGTTATAAATAGCAAGATATTAAAGAATTTGTTGAGTTTATGGGTCAGTAATGAAACCGATTTATGCGAACAAATTGATTGCATTAATGAGTATTTGTCTCGAGTTTTGACACTTCTTTCTATTAATTCTTGAATTTCATTGAATTTGTATTTCAAGAACATTGTCGTCAAATACCAGGTTATTATCAAGAAAACGACCTGGGCGAATGTGAACACTGACCACAAAACTGTTATAATACACCAAATGATGACAATTGCAAGGTAATACCCAGAGTCTGGGTCATTGTATGCAAATAATGAGCTCACAATGAAAGCGAATGATACAAATATGGCCATTGAACTGAACAACACTTTTGTTGAATAAGTAGTAAACATATTAAGATTTAAACCAAATTTTTTACAATTTTTCGCATTCAGTTTTATAGAAAGTGTCTTGGTTTTCATCATTTGCAGGAATGTTAATAATTCCGATGACTTGTTATTAAACTCGTCGTATTGAATGAGAATTCCACCCATTAATGCGGAGAATATGCAAGATGCCATTGTCATAGATATAAGCTGTGAATCTCCCACTAAATAATTGAAATCACATAACAATTGATGAATAAATTTATTGCTTGTTATAACTGGAATGAAATGTTTCGCCAAATATAATATGATTGCGATTCGCGAAAGTGTGGCCAAAATTCTTCTCTCTTTTGTTTGTTTGCCATTAATATAGTCTTCAAAGCTATCGGAAGACAAAACCAAATATCGTTTACAGAATTTCTCGATTTTAATGATAGCATTACTTTCGTCGATATTTTTAATTATAAAATTGTCATGGAACTTTTTAATTTTATTGAAAATATTCATTTCTAGTTTAAAAAATGATTCAGATTTTAATTCTGACTTTAATGATATGTTTACACAAAAAACAATTGAATATTATTGAGAATTATATTTTTAGATCAAATAAATTAAATATAGTGATGCTCTAAGGAGGAGCTTACTAAGATTTCATAACTTATAACAGGCGTGTCCAATGTCGACCTTGGGGGTTCTTCAGATAAAAAAATATAGGATAATTGCTTGGGAAATTTTATCGGCCAGATGGGTGGGGTCCCCTCACAACCATAAAAATTGCAAAGGGAAGCCATGGTAATTTTTTTTGTCTTCTCGAGACCTAAAAATTAAAGGGGGGAACAACGTAAAAATTTATCTTGCTTTACTCGGAGAGGTGAATCTGTCCAAGCTCAAAAACTAAGAGGTATTTAGGTTAAACATCCACTTGGGTATCTCTGACTTATACCATCATGGTAATCATTTTAAAAGACATATTTCAGTAATTTTTTGGTTAGTTTAGCTCATCTTAACAAAATTTAAACCAGCCATACTATTCGGTAAGTTGCTCCTCCTTGGACCCCCTAGATAACCAACTCTGTCAATTGACTATTGATTTTTAGTTACAGAATATCTATTTGAGTATAACTGTATTTATTGCGTGAAATCTTATAATTTAATATATTTTTCTAATTTTATATAAAATGCATTTTTCTTTTATGTTTGATATATTAGTCACTCATTTGCTTTTGAATAGATAAGATTTTTGTTTAATTGTTTTACTATGAACATTCTGATAAAAAAATATTGCCAGAATAGCAGAATTTTATTGTTAGACTTATCAGACGAGCAAGAATAACTGTACTATTTCAAAATTGTCTAGACTCCAGAGAGTGGAATTAAATTTAATTGTTTAGGACTTCAAAGGACTTTAACACGAAAAGAAAGATTATCAAGTGGGTTTTTGATTTTTTTTTGCAAAATGATTTTACTTGTACATGCTTAAGTCCTTAACAATTAAATATAATTCTCTCTAGAGTCTAGACAATTTTTAAATAGTCCAAATTGTTATTGTTTGTCTGATAAGTCTAGCAATGAAATTCAAGTAATCTAGCAATATTTGTATCAGATCAGGGATGATCAACGGGGATCGAATGATTATCCCTTTTTAGACGAAAAATGGCCATTATCCGCCCTAAAATTTTTTTTAAAAATTTAACATTACAGGTATAGCACCCCTCTCGCTGCCGCCGAGCGAAGTGAGGCGGCAAATTAAAAAAAATCATCCCCTAGATCTCCCTCTAAAATTTTTTTTGAAAAATCACCCATAGACCCCCTCTAGGGCCGTCGACTTTGGCCATCCCTGTACCAGATTCTTCCCACATTTTATTTGTTACGAACGAATGAGCTTGGGTAAAGATTTATTTTAAATAATTTCATTTGAAATAATCACTAAAATGAGCTGAACATCAATTATTCAATCTTATAATCACTCAAAAATTTGATTAAAACAAATTTAAATCTTCTGTCAATTTAAATATTCCAGATGACTTACGTTGATTTTAATTAGTATCAGTGCGATTTTCTTAAAAAGCAATACAAAGGTTGAATTCATAGAAACTGAACTGCATTTAATTAATCCACGGTTAGACTTTTCAATAAACTCTTAGACCTTTTTGAACCTGGATTAATTGGTTCTGAGAATTAAGAATTGAATAGCGATTAGACTTTTCTCGTGAATTCAATTCAAACGAATTTTTAATTGTTTTCTAAACTTACGACTAATGAGAAGCGACACAAATATTCTGAAGTTTGCGATAGAATTGAATTTTTGCTTAAATATAAACTTTGATTTCATTTAATTAATTCACTTTTGGACAGACATTAAGAAAAAGGCTAAATGTTTGTCGCATTCAATGTTTGTCTGAAAAACAAATCTCTAATTAGTTTTGAAAGGTTTCTATGAATAAGAACTTTGAGATTAACAGAGGTTTCAAAACAAAAAAACATACTTGTACCTTTTTTTTTGTATTACAAGATTTTCAAAGTCATTATTTTTTAAACTTGACTCCTAATTAGCCTGCTTAGTTTAGTTAGTTTTAAGATCGAAATAATTAAGTTTCTATAAATAATATTTTGTCTAATTCTGCGACTGCGGGGATGCGCAAGCTCGACTGATCTAGGTCTTAATCATAGGTTTCGCTAAATTAATTAGAAAATTTGTTGCCCAGATTGTGATAAATATTCTAGAGCAAGCTAATCAGCAATCTCATTATGACATTTAAAGAAACTTGCAATAATTTAATTAATAAAACAGAGCATATGTTAGAATAAACAAGAGCCTTTTCAATACAGAGCCTAAACTGTATAAATCGGAAGATTGTGGGCACTACTGCTTATTGAGACAAATAATAACTTTTTGAGTGACATTATTAAAATAGAAAGCTAATTTAACTTTACAACTTTCCTGGATGCTCCAAATTGCGTATGGACGTTTCCTTTGCGTATGTGCTGGACATTTTTGCAGGAAGTCAAGTTTAAATGACATGGTATTTTTCACATTAAAATAGAATTAATGATAAACTCTGGATCAAATAACTTTGCTTTTAATAAACTACACTTTGAGAGTCTAGACTTTAAATCAAAACAAGGTATTTTAGCAGATATTACAAGATTTAACAAGATATTATTAAACTCCAGTGATCTATTGGAGTCCAATTAAAAATATTAAATTGAATATGTACTTTGAAAAATATAACTCTAATTCTAAAAGGCATTCATCCTGGTAAACAGCTTCTGAAATGCTGCTAGCATATCTCACACATCAGCGAACATTTGCCCTTTCAAATTTCAATGGTATTTCCCTCTTTGACACTAAAATAACTGTTCGTTTGCGATAAAGTGGAAAATATTGTATTTTATCGGAAACTCGTAAATGTCATCTCAGAGAACAATATTATGAATGAATGCTTTGTTTATGGAAAACATTTTAACGAAATTGATTTCTTAAGAGTAGAAACACTTTTCAGTTGTTTTGTTTGAATAATATTCGAGAATTTTTTTAAACAAAATATAAATAATAGAATTGAAATATATTTGTATTTTTTCAATATAAATGTATTTCTTTGGAAAATAGTTTATGACTTTTGTTAACAGGAATTGACGTTTCCTTTAAAGTTAACTCGAAATTAGTCATTGAATTGCTTTTTAAAAACGGTATTTAGATGTGTAATTGAGCTAGGCTCATTTTAACAATTGTTTTCGTTTGGATTATGTTTCGGCTAATTGTGTTAAGTCTGTTTTTGTGCTGTATTAGCGCTCACTTCTATCCTAACTATGAGTATGGTAATGGATATAACAAGTTTTATACTGGAATTAAAAAGGTATTTTTCCCTGGAGACTTTATGCCAATTATTTCTGCTGTCTTATCTCTATAACTGATCCTTTAAATAAGATGACACTAAACTTGGAAAGCTTTAGAGACTATTTATATAACCAAGATGATCAATGAATTTAATAATGTAAAAGGATTTGTTTTCAAGTGACTTTGCTGTGCTTTTTATTTTTCATTTTTTCTACCTCGATAAGTTTGCGGAAGACACCTTAATCTCTAATAAGTTTATTATTGGAGAGTTATTCTTGAAAATTCCGTAAATAATATGAAAAAATTGCTTTGATCAATATCTCACACTTTAATAATAAAATACATAATCTAGCTTTATTGAAGTTTTTAAATCGAAGCCTTTTCACGAATAAACAAGCTTATATAAAGTGACTCAAAGTATTTTTAGCAATTTATCTAAAAATAATATTTTTTGCTGTCAAAGGAAGTGTGAAATTACATCTAATAAATGATATAAATCAGGAGCGCCGAAGAGAGGTATACCACATCTAGTTTTTAAGGTCCAGACACAGTTTTGCTCTTCGCTGCCAAAAATATTTCTTACTTTATTTCCCCTTTGTTGTTTTTGTCTAAGGAATAAGGAAACCCCCCTCTCTACCCTCTAATTTTTTGGTCTGAGGGACCCCCTAAAGTCGAGAACCTTTGACACCCCTGGCATAAGCCTTTCCTTCTAACAAAAAAAATTGTGAATATTCTGTGCTCTTAATTAATAATTCTTAGAAAACTCTGTTTACGAATAAATTATTATTTAATTAAAATCTACTTTCAATTAAAGGGAGGAATAGACTCCTATCACTCGGGCGGATATCAACCGAACCATTACGAGCACAAATCATGGAATAACAAATGGCCAAACAACCATGGCTATGGTTACAATTACAAATCCTATCACTACAATCCGTATCCGATTGTCAAACGTTTGCCACCGATCTATAAGACAGTGAAACAGCCGGTGCTAATCGAGCAGCCGGTGATCATCAGAAAAATTCCGGTGTTTAAAAAGACAAAGGAAGTCACTGTGAAAAAGCTGCCTCCTATTATTGAAAAGAATGTTCCATCTGTTGTTGAAAAGGATGCTGGTCACGGATATGTTCCTGACATTATTATGCGTAAACCTGAGGTTGATGGCAAACCTATGATTCCTGAGTACGATGGCAAGCCTTTGTATGAAGGAACGCATAAGCATGAGGTTGTGCATGAATATCCTGAGGATAGGCCATTAGTGATGATGAGGGATAAGATACCTATGGAAATGGTGCCTGGTGTTGATTATATGGGCGAGGATGCTGCAGAGAAGGCGCGAGAAATACCTGGTCTTCACACCAAAAAAGCTAAGGATGAAATGAAAGGTATTATCGATGTTATGCCAATGGAAATGATGATGCGCATGGTGAATATGAAGCCTATTGAAGAAGAGAGCGATAGTTATGGGGACTTTGACCAGTCTGTGTTTGATTCAAGCGAGAAGCTGACCCTGGACGAAAATTAATTATTTAATAGTCGTTTGAATACAAGAATTTTATTTAATTAAATGAAAATATTGTTTGAATTCAAAGCTTTTTTGTAAAGAACTTCGAAAATGTTTTCTGAAATAAAGTGAAAGACTTTATCTTTTTATTGGATTTGATTTTTATCTCTTTTTTTATCTTTTTGTGGGAAATCCTCAACACTTCATAAACTTAATGTAATTTTTAATATTTAATGAAATGTTATTTTTCCCCACTTTTGAATAGAGAAATAAGTAAAAGAATGAAAATTTTAAGACTATCATGGGAATTTCTACCCAATAAAAATAGTATTACATATTTTATTGTAATACTCCTATCAATGATTTGATCAAAATTTGATTTATGGTAAAAAATAAAACTTACAAACACTAAACTTGCCTCGTTTTGTAAAAATATCGTAAGAGATAAACAGATGCTTCTGATTCAAGTGAGTAACCATGGTAATTCCATAAGTTTATGGAGGTATGCTTTACATCTGGTTACTTTGACCACTAAATCTTAACGAGTTACTTTATTATTTATCTTGGTTGATATTCAAATTTTAAGAAATAGTTATCAATTTATCCTGCCATTATCCTGACAATCATTCAATTTTTAGCTAAAGGAAAATACAAATAGGTTTAATCCCATTTTGAATGACATAACTTATATAAAATAAAAATTCAATTTATTTAAAGATATTTTTAAATAACAAAATAGTTTCAAAAAAAACATTGGATTATATTTTATGGTTTGAATGACGCCTACATTCGATATAAGGCTTTATTTAACCATTTGATAGAAGTCTAATATATTTTATACCGAATTAATTAGAAATGAGATTTAATTTCCTTCCAAATGAAAGAGTCCGGAACATTTTAGAAAATCATTTTTAATCTTGCTATTATGTTTTTGAAAAATGTTAGAAACCTGATTTTTAATACTTTTTTATGAATAGGTTGAAATTGTATAAGAGCTTGAAGTTATTAAGCGACTAAAATGTGTCGGCTCAAAATCTTTTGATCGTCTATTTTAATGACCAGGTTATGACTGAATATAAGGTTATGAGTCATAACTTGACGTAAAGTGTATACAAAATAATAATTGGATTTCTGTTAAAACATAAGTTCGAAGAAGTGATCCGTAATTTGTTTGAAAATTTAGTCCTTATTTGGCTTTTGAATGATTTGCCATTTTTATGATCAAATTCTATTCCATATTAATTTTAGTTGAGCAGGCTAATTGCCTAGTGGTATATGGCATTATTATAAAAATTTATTCCGATTCTTTTGAAATAATACATAGAAAGATCTAAAAGCTCAGAATAATAGAATAGGATAATACCCAAGATACCTTTTGATTTAATACATTAAGTATTGTGAGGAAAGAGATCTTCTTGGTCAAATTTTTATTATTTCAGTGCAATATTTTAAGAAAAAATATGAATGCCTCAATAATCAGGGCAAATATGAAAATATAAATCAAGGCAAATTAGGCGTTCAAGGGTATAAGTGAGAAAATGCATATAAGCAGAGTTGGCAAGGGTGGATCACTCAGTGGATCGGGCTTAAAATGCTAAATATGTACAAGTAATAAAAGTGTATTAAAAGTGCAAGTAACCTATCACAAACTATGTAAATGTTAAAGTTGCTCTTTTTTAAACTCTCATTTAGGGCAAAAATAAACTACAAGCTAATTTTCAAGTTGCCCTTTGAACTTTTGCCACTTCTGAATATAAGTTATATGATATAACAATTAGTCACCGAAAAGAAAGTCTTGAATTCCTAAGAAATCCCTTTTCTCCCGGCCCTCTATAGTTAAAATAATTTTGTATAAAGTAACTTATTAAAAGGGAAAATTTGGATAATGGTATTAATAATGGTATTAATAGTGTCTTTCTCTTTTCTCTTTTGGGGGTTTGAAGATTCTCCCTCGTTTTCAATCCTTTTACATTGGTAATAACATATAACTTGATAAAATATCTTTATAAATGCCTATCGAGTTATTTATATTTGTCTAAACATAAGATTAATTATTTAGTATAGATAACTAAATAATTAATCATTTTGACTTAAGTGACATGAAAAATGCTTATTTTACCTTTCTCTATTACGATCGACTATACAATTATACTGTAGATCAAAACAGACGTTTTATCGAATAAAGTTATTAAGAAAATTCCCTGAAGGAAATCCCTATAGGGATTAGAAAGTCAATGGGAATCAAAAATTAATCAGTAAAAGAGAAAGGGAGTCATTTTCCCGAAGATTTCAGTCACTATTAGCAATTGTAAAACATTAATATTTGATCCATTTCTTTTGATCTGAATTTTGTTCTAGACTTAAAATGAAATTCAGCAAATCTTTGAAATATTCATTTATTTTATTCCATATGGAATCATGGCATGTTTTGTTTCAAATAAACTAGAACATTTCCAACATTTCTCTTTTAAACAAATAAGACGTAAATCAAAATAAGAATAAAATTTAAAAAAATATATTTCTTTTATCTTTAAGTTTACAAAGAGTTTGGTTTAAAATATTTTTATCATTTTGTAACTCAAATATTTTGTGACGTTTGAGATAAATTTTTTTTGGGAGTTTGAAATGTCATGGATTCCGAGGAGAAGCTCTAATATCTATTGACATCAAAAGGAATGCCTATTATTGTGCAGTTCCACACTATTAGACAATTTTAGACACTTTTATAGAATAACTATAAGAATAACTCCAAAAATAATTTATTCTATCCATCATATATAAGGATGATTGATAAATTCGTAGCATCTATATGAAAAATGGGGTTTTACTGAAATTTTTTACATTGATACACAAATATAATCTTCCTGTGCTCGAATGCAACGTCCCATTCATTCCGCCCACTTAT
>JAQGCS010000759.1:0-18558 GCA_034702105.1 Fuscozetes fuscipes
GCTCATATTCACAATTAAGATGGAATCTAAACTATAGCACGTTTAAACTAGAGTAATCGTTATTTGGTATTTTGAGACTTGGTATTTTGAGATTTTGAGATTTTGGTATTTTGAGATTTTTAGACTTTGGTATTTTGAGATTTTGGTATTTTGACATGTAACCTATTACAGCAATTATTTACTAATACTTAGAAACTAAATAATAATTTATTACATTTGAATTATTTTCAGGAAACCTTATATTAGGAAGGAATGTAAACTATGAAAGGTATCTGGCTAAAATAATTATTCACATGGATTTACTGTATTTTCAATGAAAAAATACAAAAATCAATACATTTTCAAAATTTTTAATGTAATTTGTTTTCAAAATTTTTCACAAAATCAAGAGTTTGAAGAATTCCATAATTTGTTTGTCGAGGTATAAAATATTTATAATTTATAACTTGTTAATATACATTCACAAACTACTTCAACTGTCACATACTTTACAAAAAATTGCACAATCACAAATCCCAAATGTTCCGACTAAATAATATATGTCCAGGGTTTCTAGTAATAAATAAATCATAACTTTTGAGAACCAGCATAAAATATGACCAAAATGTAGGAATGGATACCATTACGACTCAGATATGTTGCATACCCTGATCTCATTAAAAACATTTGATAATTAACTGAATTTTTGGTTCGTTAATAATTAACTCATCGTTTAAATCAGTTATTTGGATATATATATATCACAGTTTGGTTTTAATAATATATTCAAACTTTTGGTAAACTCTTATTTGAGAAAAACTTGATATACTTTATATGGAAAACGATGGCAAACATTACTCTTTGTCAGTCGTCCGCCAAAAAGCTATCCATTATTTATAAGAAGAAAAAATAATAATTTACGCCACAAAATGATTTACTTATTAGAGATTTATTATTTTATTACCTCATTCAATATGAATTTCTTGTAATTATAGGTCCAAGATCATTGGTTTGCAAAAGTGTCTCAAGCCAATACCGATTTGTTTTTGATTCTTTGAAATTAACTCAATTTTTCTTTTTAGACCTAGTTTATCTGACGTTGATGAATGGCTTTATAAACAATCATTTTAAGAAAGGATTTAATAGATTTAGACATGCAAAAATGTTTTGTTTGGCTTTTCTTGTTTATAGGAAATTTAAACGGAGCCTGTTCCACGGGAAGTTTTAAAAATGACTGAAGACTGCTCTATAATAATCTAAGTTAAGTATATTTACTATGCCAAATTTGGTTGGAATATGAAAAGATGAAGAGCACTTGAAATTGATACATTTTGAAAGAAATATCAAAGATTTAAAAAAAGAAACTAATCTTTTAGCTTTATTGAAATATAAAACTTTATTGCGAAATACAATTTAAGATTGTTTATTTGTGAACTTGCTACAATCACTAAAGCATATAACGAATCTTTTAAAGATTGGTTTCTTTTTTTTTGTTTAAATCTTTCTTATTTTGCCCAACATATTGATTTCAAGTGTATAGAAAGCCCATTCTACTTTTCATATGCAGATCAAATTTGGCATGGTAAATATGTTTAACATATAGATTGTTATGGTGCAGTCCTCAGCCATTTTTAAGGCTTTCCGTAGAAGAGTTCCGTTTTAGATCAACAAGATTATAGAATGAAAGCCATATCCGAATAGATTTTGTGTTTTTAGTAAACTTACTCTTTTGGCGCACTGTTTATGACTCGAATCAATCTTAAAAATAATTTCCACGTTTTATATCTTTTTGACATTTTTCAGAGAAGACATATTACCATAGGAGAATAAAAATGGGTTCTAAAAGCAAACTTATTATCAGGGGTGCCGAAGGTACCCGACCTCAGGGGGGGGGGGTCCCTCGGACCAAAAAATCAGGGGGGTATAGGGGTTGTATTTTTCTGACTCGGCGGAGGGGGTGTAGTGGGAGATAATTTTTCCAATAAATTGCCACCTCGCGTTCGCGGGGAGGGGAGGTCCGATTTGCCTCAAATCTAGGGGGGTCTCGTCGGGACCAAAAACCTTCGGCACCCCTGCTTATTATGGAGAATCTCTTTTTCTTATCATTGTGTTTGTAGTTCATTCAAAGTTACTATGACACAAAACAAAGTGACTCAGAGGATCAGGCTAATTTTTATAATCAGACTAGTTTTCTCCAAACTTTAACATGTTATAGATTATACGAACATGCTTGAACATTCAAAGAGAATTGAATTGGAAATATATAGTGAATTCAATCCGTGAGACGAACGGCTTAATCAGTCGTTTGAATAACAGGGTCTGTACTAAAGGTATGAAAGATCACACAAATCAAGGGATGTATAATTTATGCTGGTAAACTGACCTTTATATTTATTTTGGAATAATTATTATATAAACTGAGCTATTTTTATTTTATTTTATTTTCTTAAAACTTTAAATTAGCCCTGTTTGGCTCTAAGGAATTTTTTGCTTGAATTAATCTGAATGTGTGACAATAGGTGTTACACGTCTTGCATATGCCATCATTGCCATGCTTAAATGTAAACATGAAAAATAACTTAAATTCTCGACTTGAAAATTGTTTGGCTATAAAACACTTTCTTAAAGCATTTTAAATAGAAAAATATTTTTTGCCCAAAAATTCATTCATTACATGAAACCAAAATTAATACCATTTTTGGAATTTTCGTTTAAATTTGAATAAAAATGAAAAATGGGTTCAAATTTTCTTTCCTAAGAAAATATTATGATTTCGCAATCACTTCGAATGAATCCATAAATTATCTAGATTAAAAAAGATTATGCTGAGAATTGGACAACTTGAACTTTAAAAGAATTAAAAACGCCATCTTTCAAAAATATAATTTCAAAAGACAATTTTTAATAATTAGTAAATTGTAATAATACTTGTAATAATTAAATTTTAATTAGTACTATCATACGAAGGCCTCTGTATAAGAGTGAGACTCACAAGGAAATAACGGTTACCTATTAATTGATACAAAGTTCAAAGTTACATCAAATTAAGACAATACAAGTTTTAGCGGCAAATGGCCAACTTATCCCGAACTTGACCGCTAAACATCTCTATTCTTATAATAGTTAAGCCCATATAAAGCAGTAAATCACTGACTGTAGTGAGAGTTATTTGTGCTTTACTTACATTCACTTTACGAACAAGCAATGTGTAAATTGAATAATTCGAGTTTCACTTTGGTCATTTGCCGCTAAAAGCTAACTTTTAAGATCACATTTTGACAAGGATTCATTTTATTTAACTTTGAACTCTGTATCACTTTATACGTAACCGTTATTTCCTTCTCAGTGAGAGTCAGAGTATATGCTTAAAGGTATTTATCTTTAACTCACATTAACTGTGAAAATGATTCCCAAATCTTTACTTAAAGCATGAAATTAAAACACTTTCGTATATATAGTGAACAAAAAGAGTCAATTTTGTTATTGAATAACAAAGATTGTGGCGATGAATAAGTTTTGGAGGAATATGTGTCTGCGTTAGAGTATTACCAATCAATAGAGTTGTGTTCGAGTGGTTGCACTCTCCGGAAATCCATTTCTTCGTATATTTATGGCAAACGATACACACATTTGTTTGCAAATGAAATTCAGGCCAAAATGTATTGATTGATTGCTGGCTCACTCAATGACAACCAACCGTTGGACCCAAATGTTTGAGATTCTTATTAGTCGACCAGAAAGACAACAATTATTTGTTCATTGAGTAAAGCAATCATTTTCCGCTTAGTATTACATTTATTTAACTGAATTACATTTGATTGCATTTGTTTCTGTCATTTGGTCACCAAATCTCGTGATATAAACATAAAATAAATCAGTTTTCTATCGCTTTTTATTCTCTCAATTCTTATGACTTTCGCCGCAAAATATGTCTTTCTATTGATTTTGTGCTAAGAATAGAGCTCTCCGTCACTGACATTACTATTTGGCTCTTCTTATCGGATACTGTTTTCTAATTAAATCATCGAAACACTCAAATCTTGACTCTTGGCGTTCAAACCATTGACTTCCAAATTTGCAAATCAATCATCGTATAAATGTATATAAAAACAAGCATGTCAAATACCATTATTCCCAAATGCTGAGTACATCTTCAAGTATTACTAGAACTAGGCTACTTATTAAAACAAGCTAGCTTTACTATAAATCGAATATTTTATAAATTCAAGCAAAATCAATCATAATAGTTTAATTTAAATTGATATTGTCTTCATATTAATCAAATAAAATGCAAGATTATGAGCTCATAACAGAATTCAAGTTATGGCCACATAAAGAATCGACATTTGACTTGACTCGAGTACATTAGAAGTTTTATTTTGAAATCGTGACAAAAGTGTAGAATTGAATGGAAGAGAGCACACACTCAGACACTCAGACAAATCACATATAATAATAGAATGCGAGTTATGGCTCAAAATTCTTGATTAATCAAAAGACACAACAATATTATGTTTAATAATACAGTCGAATCCCCATTTCGTACATTAAGACTCACTATTAGATTATTTTTGAGTTATTGAGAATGAGTTTCACTAAAAAGTTCATACAATCATTATTTGGGAATAAGTCCGCTGTGACTATAATACTATATCACATGATATCGGGTTTGAAAT
This sequence comes from Fuscozetes fuscipes, assembly GCA_034702105.1. Classification (NCBI taxonomy): domain Eukaryota; kingdom Metazoa; phylum Arthropoda; class Arachnida; order Sarcoptiformes; family Ceratozetidae; genus Fuscozetes; species Fuscozetes fuscipes. The sequence goes on from JAQGCS010000759.1 coordinate 4,656, forward strand.
CACTCTAAAACAAATAGAATGAATCCGAAGGGAATCAAAAGTAAATTATTGTTTTATTATTATTATTATTAGTCTTATATTTAACAAACAGTTATTTGATTTATATTTCAATTTGTATGGAAGAAAATATTTTATTTCGGATGAGAGACACGTTCTTCATATTTATCAAACCTCTTGGATATTGTACTCAATTCAATAAACTAGTGATTAGTTTAATAGAAAAAAGGATTTCTCTTTTGATACAAAAACTCTTCTATCAATGGCTGCAAATTAGGTGACATTTGAGCAAAACCTTTATCCAATGCATTCAAATAATAAAGTATTCGTTGAAAAACACATTCAACGAAACAATAGTTGTTAAAAGCCATTAAAATAAAGCAATTTTCAAAAGTGTCTTATGCTTTATATCACTAATATATCGCATTTACGTATATTTATGTGTTGTTTCGCAATTCAGAACCGAGTCTCGAATCAGAAAAAAGGTTTCGAAGCGAAAGAATTTTCTAAAGCATCCCATAAATTGAAATTTCATCTGAGAACTCGCCTTAAAATAACGGTTCAACTCGTTTTACACAATCATCTCTTTAACACAGAATAACAAAAATATAAAATTTTTGCTCTTCGTTTACAAAATATTTAAATTAATTACTTTAAATACAATTCTCGTCACAAATGCATTGCAGACAAAGAACTTATGAAATGAAAGATATTTTTAATTTAAATTTCATTTCCTTCACCAAAACTCGAGGCAATTGGTTTGGAAATTGAATTGAGATTTGGTTTGTGTTGTTATCAGCGCTATGTCTGTGTTGTTCCGTCGTTTGATTTTAATTTGAGTCACAAACAAATTATCTCCAAATGAATCTGTAAATAATTTAACGAAATACTAACATTTATCCTTGTTCATTTGATTACAGCGGCCAATCCTATTATATGTAAGTATGAGACAATCGCTTAAAAACATTTCAATCATAAAAATAACGAGAATTTTGAGAAATGATAACAATATGAACGACTTGTTTGCTTTCAGATACTATATTCAATCGGGACTTCAGACGCGCCTTCAGAAAGATTTTGTTTAAATGATCGAAACAACAAATACTAGACATGGGTTATAGAAAAGTGGGCAAAACCGACATCAAAATTGAAAATAAATCTTCGAAACTAAACGACACAAAAGACTGTGAAAAACGATTTAAGTTTGCATTACTTGTATTACTATTATTAATACTATTGTAAAGAGAAAAAGTTTTATAAGTTTGAAAACACTCTTTTATGATGGAGTTGTTGTCTTCCTTTTTCTTCTTTATAAATGACTTCTATGATATGAACAGCAGAAGAGACCCTAAAATATTAGTCCAAGTCTTATATAAATAGATATCTTATATGTTGTCTAACATTGAAATGGACGCTAATATTGGAGGTTCGAGGTTCGAGTGGACACTCACTGCAAAAATCATCAGACATTGCATTTCATCGATTTTCATGCGAAACAATTTTCAAAAGTGCCTCTAAATTATGTTATGTAAAGTATAAATAAATATTATATATAATAAATGTTCATAAATATAAATATATAGAAACAGACGAAATAAGTGCAGAATTAATAAATCATATTTTCAGTGATCGGTGCAAATAATTTTCAACTCATTACATACTCTAAGTGAAGATATACTGAATGTTAATTGAATTTCATGTTTTGATTGAACAAACAAAACATTTTTATTAAATTATTACCACTTCTTTGCAGAACTCGATAACGAATTTATATATTGTTTTTATGAAAACCTGTGATATAATAATCATTTGATTAATTGTTTGTGTTATTCATATGAAAGGCCCGACTATTTCTCATTCAAACCTTTTGTTAATAATACATATCATTTGAAACATTTCCTTAAACATTATTCTAATGTTATCCAAAGATTTTGTCCAATTTTTGTCAAATCTCTTAAAAACTATAAATGCAAGAAAAATTTGCAAGCTACAATGAATGCACAAAGAGATAGCTTGGTCTTTCAACCCTCCTTGTTATCAAATAAATTAAATTTGGAAACTCATTGGGAAAGTGTTTTAATTTGAATTTCATTTCAACGCTCCATAACTTCTGACATTTCAAACATTAAATCAATGGCTCATAGCTTACTTATCATGGTAAATTTCTCATAAGTAACTATCAATTATTCATAAGCTCTTTTGAAAATAGAGTTTCCAGACTATATTTCCAAAGTTAACGATTCCTAAATGAGCCATGTTCAAGTATTGCTTCATTAAATTTCCAATAGATTTCAGACATTTAAACACTTTTTTATTACAAACAGTGAAGTTATTGAGCTTTGGATGGATTTGTTTGGATTATCTTTAATTAATTGTTAAGTAAAGCAAATATTAATTACATTTATTTGACAAAAAATTGTAATTTTATGATAAAGTTCTGCAAAGAACTGACAAAATGTGTTAACACAACAAAACTGAATCAATGGTGCTTTTGATCAATAGTTGTCTTTCACGACACAACCATAGCTTTCAATGGTTTCAATTTGCGTATCGATTCTGATGAACAAAAAGTTTAGTTAAGATACTCTTGCAATAAGTTGTGAAGAAAGGGTATAATCAAATTTCTATTATGTTTTTTTCGCATAATTGTCTGTAAAATACAATTCTGTTTTTCTTCTGTTATCTTCTGTTGTAATTAAATTAAAGACCAAAAGAGTGATAACTCAGTCATCAATAATGTTATCTCCACTGAAATGAGTAACTTTTGTCACCCAAAAGGAAGAGCTGAAGACTTTTATCCAACGAAAACACTTTGAGATAAAGTAATAGAATTGGTTTCGTTTTGACTTTAACTCAAAGCAATGATTAATCAAAACGTCTGAACGCATTAAAAGTTGATTCACTGCAACACCTAATTAGTTTTGTCAATATTTCCCTTCACTTAATTATTAAGGAAATATTTATAGCTCTGGCGAGGGGTCAGGCCTTAAATCTAACTTAATATAGATTATTATATGATCGCATTGGACGCGGAAGTGTCCCAACACATGAGCGCAGTCACAAACTGATAGCTCACTAATCGATTGGTCACATGTGTTGTTAGATAATCATCGTTAATGTCTTCGCAAAAGTAAATGGGTTATTGATTCGACTGTTGATTATTCAGCTCTTATTTCTGTATTTTATTTGAAATTCTTTTGCTTCAATTGATTCTATGCATAAAAATTGTGAGTAAAACCTTAGAGTAGATCCGAATAAATGAGAAACTATTGAACGCGATGTCGACCATAAATACAAATAATTTTCAATACATTTGTAATATAAATACGGAATTTGTTTGCGAATAAATATTTTTTCCAATAGTATTGAAAATTTGGGGCTCTTTTTAAGAAATTTCAATACTATTGAAGCCGAGAAAAATATTTACTTCACACAAAAAGTAATCTCACAATTAATTTAACAAAATGTTTGTAACAAAAATTCCAATCAATAAGTTTGAAAAGATTTCTGCGAATAAAATAATGTAAATATGAGACAACATATAAATAACAGATAAATTATTACTCATCTCATCTATTTATTTGTTAACTAATGAGAAATTCAATTAAATTGTAAATTGTTTCAAACATTCGGCTGGGAGTGGGCTCACCATCACATTCACCATCACATCATACGTGTATATCGGATATCATTGTTTGAATATATATTTGTTTCGTTTGAACTTTTAATCAAATTTTAAACTATATTTCGAAACTTGTTAATAAAAATTTGTTTAAACAAAAGTCTATTTTGAGCTTTAAATTCATTAAACTTGTAATAAGTAATCACTAAATTATCAAATATTTCCCAATTGACTGACAAAGAGTATAATATTTACTGAAACTTGAATTTTGAGCCAACTTTAGGCCTATTTTTAATTTTGTCATCAATTTTAACGACTCTTCAAAAATACTCGAATTCATATCTCAAGAGATTCTCGAGTTTGGAGTCCATTGGAATCATTGGAGTCGGTCTCAAATTATAATTTAATTTTAAATTTCTCTTACATTCATTCTTTGACTACAAATTCAAAATTTTGATTGAATTTTAATCCCAGAAGTTTTCAAAAGTAATTCAATTTGCAATTCAACACAATTTTAACCATTCGGTCTGCGCTAAAATCATAAACAAAATGTGCCATAAACATTCTAAACAACTTGTTAAAACCACAAAAACACAAATGTATGACTCAATAAGCTATTTGTCTCTAAATTTTTAAAGTGAACTAAATTTAGAATAAGATTTGCAGGCTAATCAACTAAACTTTTTAATTGACTTGAATTGAGAAGATTGTGAATGATTGATATATTTATATGAATTAGGCATTGATTGAGCAATTAAACAATCTTAGTCCTATGAAACATATGTCGTGGAACTTCACATGGAATAAGTCGGCGACAGAAAAGATTAAGGTTAGAAAAAAGTCTCAAATTTAGCCGATTTTAGTGATGTTCAATAAGATGTTCAGACATTTCTTGCAAGGATTTGCTATTTCTCAGTCAATGAGGGACTTTACGAGACATGTGATGTCATTGAAGGTCACAATTATGATCCGAGTATTCAATGATTTCTCCGGAGAAATGAAAGTCTGAACATCTCTTCTTCTGAATACATCTCTGGAAATATAATTACAACGAATTGAGTTCAATATCTTTTGGGAAAAAATATTTTGACTGAAAATGTTTTTCAACATTAATTGGCAGACATTCTCTCAAAGGCTTCTAAAAACTAAACTTGGATTTCAAGTATTTATTTTCTGCCCTCAAATTTGATTCCTTAGAAAACATCTCAAATGAGAGTTCATTTCCTTTCGGCTTTACTTTTGACTCTTTAGGCCTCAAAATATGATTTATTGCAAAAGTATATAACATATCATTTAAACACATTTTGTTGAACCAAAGAAACACACATTTAATTCAATCTATTTTTTATTTAACTTATTTTCAAACAAAAGTCATTTTCTGAAATAAAAATCATTTAAATCTTGAAATAAATGAAAAATAAAGTATTGAATGACTTATTACTTATTAACTTAATTTTCACGTATCGACCGATCAGTTGATTGTCCGCAAACACTCTCCGGAGAACTTTCAGGCTTTTTGAGGAATTCACTCGTTGTCGAACACTTGGATGTCTTAATGGTCTCAATCGATGACATGGAATCAGTCTTTTCCTCATTATTCTTATATCTCTTGTTGTCGTCTTTTGGATTTTCCTTCGAATCATTGTTCGTATTCTTTGAACCACTGTTTGATTCATACATTCCTTCAATCGATTGGGGGATAAGTGTCGAACCGATTGGAAACGAAGTGATTGCCGTTGATTTGACACAAGTATCGGCTAATTTGGGCGATGGTTTGGTGCCCACAACTTTTGATTCGCTCGAAAGTGATAATTGACTCGAAGATTCAGATATCACTTCAGTCGCTTCTAACGGCTTGTCCTCTGAAGAACTTGTGGGCGAACTTATCAATGAATAGGTTTCCAATGAAGAGAATTGAATTGCATTTTCGTGACTTATTATAGATGGAGGACTCGCAAAAATGTCTGTCTCTGCATCGGAATCAGCAGTCGGTGATTGAGTGGTATATTCAGTATTGAGTGCAGTCGCTGTATCCGAAGATGTGTGTGAACTGTCTGTCTGAGGATTGGGTTGTGGTACATCTTGTGGTACATCTTGTGGTACATCTTGTGGTACATCTTGTGGCACATCTTGTGGCACATCTTGTGGCACATCTTGTGGTACATTTTGTGGCACATCTTGTGGCACATCTTGTGGCACATCTTGTGGCACATCATCTGCAGTCGAGTTTTCACCTGATGGCGATGGCGTCGATTTCTTTCTTGACGAACAACAGCCCATTATTTGATGTATTATTGCCAATAATTTATTGGATCAATTGGTCAAAACAATTATCTTTTAAATGAGAAAATAAATGAATGAGTTTTGAGAAAACAGTTATAAAACGATATTTGAATGATATTTGAATTTGACTTAAAGTGAGGGAAAAGTGTTTGCATTTTAAATAATATGACAGTTCGTGACTTCACTCATATTGTGGTCAGTCTTTCAAATAACGTCTTCATAACATTTAATAGTCTCTCAAATTGAAGGCAATTATTGGCAAACGATTTATCAAAAATGTGTCATTTGTTGCCATTTATCTAAAATTTGATCAAAACTTTTTTGCCTTAATTTTTGTGTAGTCATTAAAAATCACTTAAGAGTTAAGGCAAAAGTCTATCCCAAACATAATCTGAGCGAAGAAAAGATGCACTCCTTATATGAAATCAATAAAAGCCATACTCACTTTAACCAGAAGTTTGATTCCTCGCGCTATACACTCATTATTAGAAAACAAATATGAGCGAGATTATAAATATTCATTTAGTTATTCGAAAATTTAATTCTTTCTTTAAGTGTTTAAAACAGTGATCAAAATGAACTTTTTTTGTTATTTTCTGATTGTAATCACAGTTATAGAAGTGCTAAGAGCACAGAATTTTCAAAATTACATCTGTAGTCGAAATAATGGTAGTTTTCAGATAAACGAAGCGTTCCGATGGAAGTCCCATATCTTCTTCTTCGCTGAAAACGGTCTACAGTTCAAAGTGAGTTTCAAATGGGACCCACAAAACAGTGTCTTCACTCCGGGAACAATTGAGCGATTAAATTCAAATGACTGGAAAGTTGCCAACATGAGACTAATTTTCACTGTTGATTATCCGGGCAACGGTCTCAGAGTGATTGTCATAGACTTAGGAGTGGTACGACCTTTTGAATCACTCATTGAATACTTGATCTAAATGTTTGGTGTTTTGGAAAAGGCTGACGAAATCGAGCAATTGTTGGCTAACTTACTTCAATTGGATGACCAAGGACGCATTCTTTCCCGCAAAGAGATCAGTATTAATATCTACAAATGCGGTACCAAAAAGGAACCGATGAACTTGTGTTCACTTTTCGCAAAGTTTCCACCGGACCAATACCAGGACAAATTTGTGGCGATGGTATCGTTTCCTCCGATTGCAAACACTTCAGTTTCTCAGAGATTTCTTGTCTATTATAAGGGTATGAGTTATAGGACTCAATACAATCACATGAGAGCTCACAACTGATTACTTGAACAGAAACTCCACCGAAAAGTGTTGGCTGTGCAACTTGTTACAAATCCAAACGGTATACAATGGTAGGCACCAGGATCTTAAGACCTGGACTTGATGAAATTAATTGGCACATGGATAACAGAACTGCAGAACCATGTTTAGACTTGAATGGAGTTATTGTAAACGCTTCCATAACTCTCACGGATTACATTCAGAGCCAACCAAACAGTCCGTATGAGTTTGATGTGATGGAGTTCTTCGGCAATGAATATATTGTACAACGAATTAAAGTCGAAGAAACACCGAAAGTGTCCGTAGATTTCGAAGAACGCAAAATTGGTTACATCGGAGAACTCTTCAATTGTAAAGTGCCCCCGCACCCTACCAAACCTACCAGACCTACTACTCCACGGACAACCGCAGGTCCGACACCAGGAGTTCCGCCGCCAGGAGGTTCGCCACCAGGAGGTCAGCCACCAGGAGGTCAGCCGCCAGCAGGTCAGCCGCCAGGAGGTCAGCCGCCAGGAGGTCAGCCGCCAGGAGGTCAGCCGCCAGGAGGTCAGCCGCCAGGAAGTCAGCCGCCAGGAGGTCAGCCGCCAGGAGGTTCGCCGCCAGGAGGTCAACCACCAAAAGGAGACACGAAAGAATCATTACCTGGAGTAAAAGAATCGACAACTACTCCAGGACCTAAATCTGAAGGGGGATTCCCGATTATCTGGTTGATAGTACCACTAATCATTGTCGTCATCATTATAATCGGCGTAATCGCTTGGTTTTTAATACCTAAAGGAGGTGCTGCTCCTCCACCACCGCCACCACCACCACCTCCTCCTTCCACCTCTGCGCCAACGCCTGATGCGGAGCCTGTGCCCCCTCCCGAAGGATCAGTCGAGATTGCCGATGCAGAGGTCAATCCGACACCGGCTGACACAAAGACTGTTAGAAGTGGTTCGGCGACAACTACCGCATAAATTCTTTGTTCACATTTCGAGTCAAATATTCTTAAAATACTTTATTTACAAATTATTATTTGAAAAAATATATTATTATTATATAGTTTTATTGAATGCAATCTCTTATTAAATATCATTTGAATGAATATCAAATAAAATCGATTGAAAATCTTGTCTTAAGAAAAGAGTGAAACGATTCGAGTCATTAAACATACAGTTTTGTTGAACACAACTCTGAATTATACAACAGTCCGGTTCTGTTCAATGTATGGCCTATTGTTAGCCAATAAACAAACAAACAATTCATTAATACAAAGAATATTGACTGCCGTCTAAATGTTAGCAGCGGTGGCCGACCACTACCCGCACAGACATACAAATGATAATTATGGAGATTTGCCACTTAAGTCATTAATGGAAATTCTCTGACAAACTTATTCTGTATGTAATTAACAAAAGCAGAGTTTAGTAGACATTTGTCTCTGAAAGTGCCCGCAATTCACATAAACTTTCTTTTGTCAACTCTTTTGCCTTTTTCTGTGAATCTGAAGATATGGCAAAACAAACGATCATTCAATACATCTCTGAGTTATTATTGTTCTTATATTTGGCTAAAAGTTATGGCAAACTATTCTTATGAAGAGTAGTCTTGAAGTGAAGTCCATTAAATGAAGAGACCATTTGTCACTTAATTCAAAAGCAATAACTCTTCATTTGTTTCAATCAAATCTATTTTTGTGAAACAAATATTAAACTTTTGTTGTATTGAAAGTAATTGCAATAAAATATAGGCTTTTAATCATACTTTGAGTCATATTTAGCGCAAAAAGTTTCGAACTAACGATTGGTTGGATTCAGACTTAAACACAAATTTATGTAAATTTCGTCACTCATTGGACTCATTAGACGACACTTTCAAATGTTTGTCACAAATACTGATTGAAATTGTATTCAATTCATTGAATTCTCGATCGATAGTCAGATATGAATATAAATCGGAGTTCTTTTGACCACAGATTTGGTGACGATTTGTTTGAATTGATTCTAAGTTATCTCCCGATTGAAGACAAAATCAAATACGAATCGGTGTCCAAACGCTTCCAACGATATATCTTCGATAGACAACGGATTCTAATCATTGACATGACTGCCAACACTTCTGCCGATACTCTGGAATACCGAAAATTGGTCACTAATTTCTCCGTCAATGTCTCGAATTTGAGATCACTTCTTAAGAAATTCCGATTCATTACAACAATCGATGTCCGAATCAAATGGATTGAGAATATGACAGACATTGTGAACACAATCGCAAACAATTGCCATCATTTGACTGCAATTAACTTCAATTTTAAAGAAATTAAGCCCAAAATACTAAAGAAGTTCTGCCAAAAGTTCAGACAACAGTTGAAACACATATCGTTTGAATTCAATCACTTTTGTCAAAACGAAGAACTCCTCAAAGATTTGCTTCATTTGGCGCCAAACCTGATGTCGATCTCCAATTTGAACATCAGTTTAATCGATAATAAGATTCTTTCGAAGAAATTATTTAAAATCAAAGACCTAATTGTCTACAACACAGACAGAGACAAATTGGTATCCCTTTCGAGCAAATCACTGTCGAATCTCAAGTATTTGAAGATAAACATCGAAATTGTGTCCAAACTTAATGTCAATTCAATCGAAGTATTGTCTCAATTGAAGAATTTAAAAGTCTTGGAGATCTTTACCGAACATTCCTCTTGTGATTCAGACATTTGGGTCGAGACAATCAAATCCATTGCCAGTAATTGTCTTCATTTGGAATACTTTTCATTCGAGTGCTCTAGTAAAAGCAAATTCAATCCAAAGCAATGCTTTGAAAGTTTGATTCACTTTTCGAGACTTAAAAAATTGTGTTTTATTAGTTTATCGAAAATAATTGATAAGAAAAGAGAGAAATTAAATCTGAAATCTTTGAAGAACTGCAGACAATTGCTATCTTTGGATCTGAGAATGTATGGCATCGATGACGAAACTTTCGAAGGAATCCATTTAGTTGTTCCTCAATTAAGACAATTGACTTTCGAGAGTCACCTCATGATCTCAGACAAAGCCTTCGAATCGATCGGAAGACTAAAATACTTGAGTCATATGAACATAACGGGTGTGACCACAGTGGCCATCACTAGTGTTGGCGTCCAAACACTCATTAAACAGTGCAAGCGATTCAAATCCTTCCGCACCTGTCATGACGTTCGCTTCCGAGTCTTAAGAGAAGGCATAAAAATCAAAGATTTAAAGGAAGAACACAAAGACATCGATTTCGATATTTTGTACAGTAATTGAGTCCATAATTGTTGCCATTTGTTGTTATCATTGTTTTTGTTAATTTGCAAACACTTCTAATCTGAGATTTATTTGTTATTTTTCTAAATAATGAAAATTTGATTTTTGTTTTGTTTCAATAAATAAAAGTATTTTCCGTTCATTTTCTAATCCTTTTTGATATTTTCACACAAAAATAATTTTGAAATATTTTAGAAGACTTTTAGCGACACTTTTAAAGCGTTTCTGTGTTTTAAAGATAAGTCAAAAATTTTATAAAATGTAATATATTTGTTGTCAGAATATAAAATGTTTTATTTTTTCATTATTTTACAGTAAATTCGCTGCAAATTCAACATTAGTTGAGAAGTAAGCGATGCGTTCAAAAGCTATTCTGTGCCATAAGATTGTGAGACATAAGGAATTCGACTGTAGTTTGCAATGATTTTTGCCAAATAAACTGAATTTCATGCTCTCAATGGAAACAAAATGTGTTACTTTTATAGTCGAGTAATTTGATTGATTTGATTCTTGAAAATATTTAATATTGAAATGAATTCTCTTTTTAAGAATCGCTGAATAATTCCCGTCTGAATTGAACATTGATTTTAATATTTGGTTCAAATCTGTATTTTTGCACAAAATCGTTGCCAAACATTCTGATGATATCCGGAGCCATAAAGTGTTAAACTGAGAGAAATTACGCAAAAAATTCTGATATAAAGTTCAATACTCTGGAGGACTACCACACGAGTAGAGTAAAGAAATTGAGCTCTTTTTCACTCGAATGCTATGTTTTCTCTCTAATAATTCTCAGTTTACTTAAGAGAATAATAACATACCTTTAGATAAGGAATGCATCAAAAGGACTCATAGCTGTCCGACATTTGGGCACAACATTTGCCGTTTAGATGAGTTGCCAGAAAAAATCCTTTGTCTGATATGTTGTGCGAAAAATTATAAATGATTGCAAAGAAAGAGCCAACAAATTCTTGAAAGCAATCTTAAGATTAAATTTATTTCCTTCTCTAAAGTAAACCTCAGTGAAAGCCTCGACACAACTCATCAAATTCCTCTCTCACTTTATTCTAGCTATGAATTGGCGAATATTATAATATTTTATGATTACTTATTCCACTTTCTGAGACCTTATCAATCAAATCGTCGTTTTATCGTATATTCCATTCCCTTCTAATCCATATCTCAATGCTTTCCAAAAGAGAAAAAATCTTTAATTCAATTATTAACTCGTTTATCATTTTTCTATTTTTATAAAATGACCAAAAGTTGCCCAAAATAGATGAATTCGAATTTTATGTAAACACCAAAATGTGCTAGATCCTCCCCTTTCAACTCATTCTATGAATTTCCATTGGATGACGTCTATAAATTATAAGTAAACTTGTGGCTGACCTAAATTCTAGTGCCAGGTTTACAATCTTTATTATTTTTTTCAAAGTGAGCGAGGTTTCATTTGAAACACATATAGAAGTCGTATTATGAAAGACTCATAGATTTTATGAAAGAATAACTAAAGTTTTAAGGGTTTAACATAAATAATGAGTACATTACTGCTCCTCTCAATCAGGATTCAGAGTCACTGGTTATACCTGTAAGTCTTCAAATTAAGCTTGCATATATATTCAAGGAGAACAAAGATATAGAGTCAAAGGAAAACAAAAATAGGTAAAATGATTATAATTAGTTACCTAATGAATCCAAAAACTCAGAACTATAGCCATACACCTGTACATTTTGCTCAATATCAAAGACCAATTTTGAACTTAAATATACAGAATAAACACAGTATACATGTATATACAGTGAAATGTAGTAATTTACCAAAAAATAAAGTGAAATATTGAAGAAGTGATCTTAATTAATTAAATTTAATGCTCATTTCGTGTTTGAACACAACTAAAACTGATTCCCGACTCAAACGTAAGATAAATATTTGATTAAAAAATAATATTTTATAGATTCTACTGAAATACTGAATCATAACAATTAATAATTTAGTTTTACGTCTTATAAGAAGAGATGTGACGCATTTGGAAGACCAGCATGCTACAACAAGAAAACACATTCCCAAACACATAGAGAAAAATTACTGGCAGTCATAGAGATAGAGGTTCTGTTGATTTATATCATTATATGAATGGTCTGTTTAAATGATTAATTGACAAAAATATGATTTTGTTTAGAAAGAGAAATACACGATTTGCTTATTTATTCAAAGAATTGAATCTCTCATAAAAAGAAACGCTTTGAACTCATATATAAATTACTATCCATTTATTTATTCCCTTTGTACATTCCTTTTGTATTTATCTTCAAAACCATCTCTTCATAAATATATTTGATTTATAGATTCAAATTTGTTTTTATTTGTCAGACTTTCAAACCAATAAATTATAGCTAGCACAAACTTTTGATTCTTCACTATTCTTCCCGAAGACATTGTTTTATTGATTCAATAAATAAATTGAATTTTTTCTTATTTTCGTACAGAATTTATGTCATTTTCTTCTTATAGTAGAGCAACACAAAAGTAACACAGTCTTGATCATCTTGAATGTGTAAGCAAAATTATGATTGGTTTCATGACTCATTAAGGTAGGACGACAATGAAAAGAGAAGTTATGCCTTATGTTGAAAGATTATAGAACACAAATTAGCTTGACCATTAATGTTACCTTATTCTGAGTATCCTTTTATAGGAATGCTTTATATCTGTAATGATATTTTGAGAATATATTGATTTTCAATGTTTTATCAGAGGAATCAGTTGTTCTGATTTGCGAAACAAATATCTAAACAGTTCTGAGAAATGCTATTATATTAGCGAACAATACACCACTTTGTTATCGAAGATATTTTTGATGACTCGTGACTTATCTGTGCGGAAAGGCTTACAATTCTGTCCTAAACCTAAAGAAAAATAAAGACAATGAGATCAGCGATTAATTTCTCGGCAAAAACTAATTAATTGACTCAATTAGTGAAATGAAAGATTGATTACAACTTTTTAACTAATTTTCTACTTTTTTCTCAAAACATTTTAATCGATTTAAGGGCTTAATGAGAAAATCATTATTTTTTATACTTTTTAATCGACTTTTAATTATTTGTTTGAAAGCAATGCTTTTGATGTCATACTTATGGCAAAGAAAGTCACACTAAAAATTGAGGGCACCACCCTCAAAAGACACTTCAGTGTATAAATCATGTGCCACTGTACTTGCTACATAATGTTTGCATGTTAACATACAACAAGATTTTACTTAACAATATTTTTTTAAAACTTTGTTAAAAACAAGGTTTAAAAAAGGTTTTGGTAGATGTGTTGGATAATTGAATATAAGTTTGCAAGGAACTTAACTTGCTTATTCACATCTTGTTTTTGACGGTTAACTACCTTATTAATGTCGCAATTATTAACATTATTAATTATTAATAATGGCGAACATGCATGTTTCGGCTGCTAACTGCAGCCT
>JAQGCS010000760.1:0-18554 GCA_034702105.1 Fuscozetes fuscipes
AAAAAGCGAGTGGTTCACATTTTATTTCTGTGCAAATAGACTGTGAAAGAACACAATTGAAATATTTGTTGGGTTATATGTTTACAAAAAGGATTCCTTATTTTCCCGGTCATTGCTCAGATGTATGACAACTAGTAAAGTGTATTACCATGCAATTGACGGTTCTTGTCGTCCGAATGATCACCGAGATGGACTAGAAATATTTGGATATGTTGTCTAATTGTTATTTCTTAATAAACTTGTGAATTTATTGCATGTCAATATAACAATTACTGCTGTTATATTAATATTTTTGAGATTTAATAAATAAGCTAGGCCACCCATTATAAGGTGAAAAAGCAACGAGTGATCCGCCCACCAAACCACCTCCTGCTTTCAAAAAAAATTGAAAAATCTAAAATTCATTGTTAAAAGACGTTTTTTCAAACAATTTTCAAAGCAGAGAAGATAGATAGAGAAGGGTATGGGACTTACTTATGGATCTATAAATTTTAATCAGGATGAGGGTGTTCCTCAGGGGTGCCGAAGGTACCCGACTTAAGGGAGGATATAGGGGAGTATAGGTTAAATAAATTTGCCTAGGAGGGGGTATCTTTTCATAAAATATCTAAGGAGTATATCTCTAATGTTAAGTTTTGACAAAATTTTACGAGGGTAATACTCATGGAATTAGATTTACAATTTTTGAGGTAAAGAAGGTATGATTTCTCCCTTGGACACCCCTGGATATTAACATAAATATTGAGGAACAAAAACTTACCATTGAATGTCTAAGAATTATGAAAGCTGTCATAACTATTTTAAAATCATAAGAAAAGCACCAGCTCGATTACCTTTTTGAAACCTGGTTAACTCTTGCTGCAGCCTATCATAAGTTGCAATAAAAAGTAGAGATAACAAACATCCAAGATATAGAACCTATTTTGTGTAGCACTCAAGGTATATTATTGTCTATTGTCACTATGCACTTCATCCTCATATTGTGCAATGACCAAGATGGAAATTTATCTAATGTTGATGTATGCAAAGTAGAACATCCTCTCTTAAATATGTCATGTATATGGCATATCCAGGATATAGCATCCTCGTTTAATTGAATACCCAAAGCCGGTCCTCAAGTGAACCTGGGTATTATAGTCCAACATCCAGGATGTTAGACAGTATATAAAGAGCAACCCCGGCCAGTTAATTCATTCGAATATTGTAACGCTATTGTTTCTCTGTTTATCAAAACAAATATTTTATTTACATTAAACATTATGTTAAAGCTACATGCACATTTCCACACTCAAAGAACATGACTTTGAGTTCAAAATTTGAGGGACGGTAGATATTGGGCCAAATTTAGTTCAAAGTAACATTCCATTCAATAGCCCTACAAAAGACATATTCTTGCAAAATTATTATATTTTATTGAATAATGGAATACGAACTTGGGTATTGAATTCAAAAAATATATCTTATAGAATTGTATGGTAGTAGTAATTATTAGAAATTGTTGTCCTGTAAATAGGTGGTTTTCATTAATTAATTAATATTTGTGATAAGGTCGTTATAATAGTTTACCTTGAAAACATTTAGCTATCGATTTTTAGTATATTTTTCATCAAATGATCACATTCATAAACTATCACAATTAAAAATATATTAAAAGACATCATTTATTTAATCTATTATAACATTCATTATAATTAATGAAAAGCCTGCATATAAAAATTGTATCATGCGAATCTCATTATGCCAAGAAAATTTAATTATAATTCAAAAAAGTTACATTATTAAAAACATATAATCAATATTGATAAAATAGGTCAATTATACATATAATTAATGTGTAGCACCTGCTAGCTGACAAAAATTCGAAATAATTTAAGAAAACATTTTGTATAATAATTATCTCCTTTAAAATGGCTAAGCTGATTTTAAGAAATATTTATAAAAGTGGTTTGAAATGTTTTTGCTTATTTGGCCTAATTTTTCAGTCAAATATAATTTTACTTGATTATATGAGTGGCAAAACAATAGTGAGTTTACATATTGGAATCTTGGAAAATGAGCCTCTTCCTGCAATCACTATTTGCACAAAGTATTGGTTAAGCATGGAAAAATTTATTAAAAAATATATGGATCACCCTGGTATTAACAAATATTTAGAATATATGAAGATAATTATGGAGAACCCTAATAATCTGACTAAGGAGTTCAGAGATTATATTGAAAATTATTACATTTCCACCCAGACTCAATTATTGAATTCAAATATATCACTTTATAATTTATCAAATGAATTAACTAGTTCATCAACATATGGACAAGATATATTATTATTTTTTGTAGAAGCTTATGGTGTAATTCATAATAATAGTCGCTTTGAATTTAGCATGATATCAATGAAAGAGCCATTAGAAAGTGTCTTAAATTATTTTAATATTTTTTATAAATGTTTTACATATAACACCATGTTGAAAAATCATACAAGAAATGTTAAAATGAAATTGAATAATCTTATCATAGAATTCTCCAAAAACGCTCTAGTAAAACCAAATAGCCTGATAAATTTTCTTATATCTTTTCATTCTCCGAACAATTTGCCTGATATTTTGCATATGATAAACATAAGACCAGATGGGTACTATTTCTTTTATTATTCTCAAATCAATACCGTGCTATTAGGCAGTGGTTATGACACAAATTGTTTGGAATATGATTTGGATTATAAGTTCGCGAATTTCAATATGAGATCAGATTGTATCACATCTTGTTATAGAGAAGAAATGACTAAGTTATGTGCGTTTGAAAGCTGTTCCAGTTCTCTTTTAATGAGATTTAATTTGTTAGAGCAAAATCAATTATGGCAACTTTGCAAGTGGGATGATTGTGTTGCTCATAATAACATCAGGGTAAAGGGTGAGTGTGAACATAAATGTAGACCAGATTGTAGGTTTTCATATTACTCAATAGATGAGAAAGCACATTATGACCCTAGACTAATAAGTAAACCAATTCATATTCAACTTACCCATAATCATTTACCGGATATTGTGATCAAGCATTTTCCTCAAACGCCATTAATATCATTTGTTTGTTATTTTGGTGGTCTATTAGGTATGTGGTTAGGCCTATCTATACTTGCAATTTGTGAAAGATTTCCTATTATATTCAAAAGATTTATCATACTTAGTCATTTAAACAACTTTAATTTCATAACAAGATTCAAAAATTATTTTCAAATCAATCCTGTTATTATAAGTCGACACAACAGAATTGATAACTTGAACTTATTTTTACGAATACCAAGACCATTGCGGTAAATTTCATCAAAATAACATTGCTTATAGTGTAAAATATTGGAAATTAATGAATTGATATTTTTGTTTAAGCTTTTTGTTTTGAAAAATATAATATAATATAATATATCAAAATAAATGTCATAGTTTCTTTGAATTTATTTTTCTTTGTCTTTTATTTATGTGTAACATTAAAAGTTACATGATGCAATAAAAGTACTTGTACAATTTATTTCATCGCATGAATAGTTTTCATCTCGTCTTCAGTCAATTTGAAGTCAAAGACCTCAAAATTTTCTTTAATATACTTCTTTTGACTACTCTTAGGGATAGTGATTAAGCCTCTCTCCAATTGCCATCGGATGGCCACTTGTGATGCGCTCTTGTTATGTTTCTTGCCAATAGCTGCTAGAGTAGCGTCATTGATGAGCTTACCATGTGCCAATGGTGAAAAGCCAGTCACTGCAATTCCCTCCTTTTTGCAATAGTCTACTGTTTCGTCTTCATTGCGGTTCGGGTGGATCTCAATCTGGTTAACTGCGGGCTTCACTTTTGCCGTCTTTAATAGATCCTGGATATTTTTGGCATTGTATTGCGAGACACCGATAGAATGAACCAGTTTCTGATTGTATGCATCTTCCAAGCCCTTATAGGTGTCGCTCGAGTGGTCGCCATGCGCATGCACTAGTACTAAATCTAAGTAGGTAAGGTTCATTGCTTTTAATGACTTCTTGATTCTATCCAGAGCGGTAGCTTGGTTAGCATCGGGCCAGATCTTGGTTGTGACGAACACATCCTCTCTCTTAACAACTCCGGCCTTGATTTGGTCGTGAAGTCCGTCCGCAACAAAGCCTTCGTTGCCATAGATATTGGCCGTATCGATATGTCTGTACCCGATTTCAAGAGCATCCTTAACCGCCTGTCTAGGTCCATTTGTCTGCCAGGTGCCCAAACCAAGGACTGGCATATCATGGCCAGTATTCAATTTGATATTAGGCACATCTGAAAAATAATTAAACATATTAAATTGTTATTCAAATAATTGTTAGTCATTTACTTGCAGCACTTATGGCACAAACGGCTGATACCAGGGTCATAAACGACAAGTAATTCATTTTGTTGTTTTGCAATAGATTCAACTAGCAGACAACTTTAGAATGAGAACAACTCTTGGGTTGAGTCTAGGCTCATATATATAGCAATTAAAAAAATTATTGTGTAATTCAGCGATGCTCAACCTCTACGGCTCTAGGGAGAAGTTTTCAAAAGATTTCCAGGGAGGTATACTTGTAACGCTAAATTTTGGTAAAATTTAAGGGGGTATTCAAAATTCAGTTGATTTAAATGATACTTTTCTGAGTAATAAGAGAGCTAGAGATCTGCGACTCCTTTTGGCCACCCCTGGTGTAATCAGACTTATTTATTAAATCACATTTGAAGTGTTTTATCAATACTTTCGATGAGTTTATCTATTTTTAAACCCACTCTTAAATCTTTTAATTATCTGATAGAAGTAAAAACATTTTATAACAATTAATAACTAATTTTTGTTAAAGGTCAAATTAATTCACGTTTTGTCAAAACATTTTCCCAATTTGTCAAACACATTCTCCTCAGACAACAGAAATGAGTTTGACCAGTGAGGAAGCAATGCTGGATCAATTTAATACAAAGATGAGTTGTATTGCAAAATCATTGTCGATTATATTTTATCTATAAGTGTTTTCAAGAAATTATTTTTCAATTTATCTATATTCAATTAATCCTTCTCTTAATCTATAATTGTTTTGTACTTAAAGTACATCTCAACTAAAATTTGTGAAATTTTCAAGGTCAAATATGCTGAGGAATGAAAAATAATAGCGGTTTTTAGCCGAACAAGATAAATTTGCAAAACGAGCGGAAAGTATCTTTCACAAGTGATTCTTAATTTAAACATCTTTACTTTACCTGTATAATTCAGTTTCGGTATCACGGTGGGTGGGAGGGTGGAAGTGCGGGCAAGAACGACAAAACTGTATACTACATTCTTACTTCATAAATGTAGTGAATAAATATGTGTTTCTCAAAAATTATAATAATTTAATTATTTTAATAAACTAAAAACATAATATTCAGTGCACTCACCCATCACAATATAATTATTATTTGTGAATTTATTTTCAATATTACAAATTGCAAATCAATAATAGATTTAAAAACATTGTTTACATTGTATGTATGTCTCACCGATTGTCGATAGTATTGATAAACGCATACATTGTTTATGTGATTGTATGTAATCGACATTAAGTGATGTTATCGGTTGGGTTACGTCACTCAGTAGATGAAACGCGAGGCTATTAGTTTCAGTGACTATTAAATGATATTACAGTTTCTTTCTCTAAACTAATTTGCCAAACATCGAGCTATGAAAATTTAGCTAGTACAGTATTTCGAGTACAAAATTTTCCTGAAATTGATGAGAGTACGAGCCCTGTCTATTTGCATGTGGATTTGATTGCAGGCATGCAAATAGACAGGGCTCGTACTCTCATCAATTTCAGGAAAATTTTGTACTCGTAATATATGTCAATAGTATAGATTGTATTCTCTGTTTTCGAAAAAAAATCTTATCTGTCGTCAAATGACACAAAAATTAATCTGAGGATTAATGCGGATTAACTTTAGGCGAAAAAAACATGAGATCCATTTTACATTGGCTGTAAAGCCTCTTAAGCATGGTGCTTTGACAGTGGTCGCCACTCTTCGCTTAAATAAATATTTGAAATAAGCGCTAAATAGGAGTATATAATAAAGCAATGATTGTTCTGATATTCAAACTGAGTGTCACTTCATTTATGAAAAGACCAAACATTTTATCAGATTTTGTTTATCTCAACATTTGTTTAATTTACTCCAATTTCTTATATAATTAAAAAAATATATTTTTCGTTTGAATTTTGAGGCGAAAGAGTAAGTGTTTGGTTAAACTTATTGATTGCAATACATATTAAGATTAAAATTAGACTTTGAAGACGAGATGCAGTCGGAGTCACAGCCAATACGTCCGCCCCGTTTGAGCCGAGCGTCGAGCAAAGAGTCGTCGAGTCAGGTATGTATTGTCTGAATCACATTTAGTTAAGTTGATTTGTGGTCAGTCTGTGATCAAGGGCGGTCTACTTATGTCTGTGATACGTTCACTGACATCTTCGAGGGATTCATGTGATAGGGATAGAGAAAAGGCCAATTTAGAGCGAGAATTCAAAGAATGTGACGCCAAGTTGTCTCAACTGGTTGTAGGACATCACCACGACTTGTCTCAAGTGATGTCTGCCTTCTCTAAGATATCTCAACGTTTGAAGCAATCACGAGAAAGAGTGGTAATAACGAGGGATAAGTTGCAGACCTGTCAGAAACTACTTCACTGTAAACGCGACGAACTCAAGAAGTTATGGCTCGAATCAGTTGAAAACAAAGTGGTTTTAGAGCTCTTGGATAGAGTGGAGACTATGATGACTGTTCCACAGAGTGTTGATCAATATATTCAACGCAAGCACTATCTTCACGCAACTAAACTAGTGGTTAATTCTTTGAAACAATTGGACACAGATTTGGTTAATGTGGATGCACTCAAAGAAGTGAAAACTGATCTTGTTGACAAAAAAGAATTATTATATGAAATAATAGTCGACGAATTACATAAACACCTGTATATAAGATCAACAGCGGATCTGATTAAGCGCTTTAAACGACATGGTTCTGTTCGACACACATCAGACAATACTCCGGCCAGAAAGATGTCTGTGGCAGACATACTGTCGCCCGCCCTTCAAATCGGAGTCAATAAAAGTATTAGACTTTAAAGTTATTCAAATATCTAATCCTTTCAAATGCAGAGCAAAGGATAACATCAATGCCTCAAATCGCCACAAATGATGAAACCATTGAAGAAGACATTAATATCTCTGATCCGGAAGAGGACAGTAAACAATTTATTTCAATTTTGATAAAATGTTTGGCACTTCTCAATAAAATTCATGAAGCGGTCGATGTATGCATTCGATTGATATTTGGTTTTATAAGTTTTGATCGGTTTTTGAATTTGTGTCTACAGATAATCAAAGAAAGGTGTGACAGAGAGCTCACTAATATGGTTAAGCGCACCGGTCGTGAAGTCAAAGCAGAAGCTCACGATTCTAACGAATGGACGGCTGATAATAAAGCTCTTCCTCATGTTTTAAACTCGACGGCACTTTTGGACAATTTTGAGAATAAGCAAAAATCGAATCATATTTTACAAAACTTTTTAGATCTACTGTTCCAACAGTACCGGACAGTCGTCCATTTGCACGACACTGTGGTTCTGTCAAATCTGAATCGCCTTCAATCTGATCAGAACTTCAATATTCAATACATAAATCTCTATACAATACCTGACATTTGGTCTAAAGTGCAGACAATACTTCAGTTTGTAATGGATTTGTATTTAGACATAAGTGGTTCCCACACTACTTCCAAAGCGAGCCATTCCATTAGCACTTCTACAGTTTCAACAAATGCCACCCCTACTGACTTATCCTCATTTTTCGCCAAAAAAAGAGGAATTACAGCTGCCGTCACCACACTGAGAGTGAAGAAGGCGCCACTTTTTCGCTTCGAATATTCTTCACACGCCATGTCTTTAAATGCATTCTTAGCCGAACAGAAAGAAGCGCTTAAAGAGAAGTCTGAGAACGGAGAGACACCCATCGATTCAATAGACCTGTCCATCAATGATTCGGAGCAATACATCGTTTGTTCGCCACAACCAGAAAACATTGTTTTAATGTTTAATCCATTGATGAAATTCATTCGAGAACTCGAAGATGAACTCGAACTCGAAGATGGAAATCATTGTTCACTTTATCTCTATTTGATTTCCTGTGCGAAAACATTTTGTTCTCAAATAAGCGGTGAATTGGACCGTACTTTGGATTCTGCCAACAAAAGTCTCGATATTTGGAAATTACAAAACGATCCGGACTTTCTCTCTCAGTCAAATCTGTCTCGACCTGTGCTTCATAGCACAGCATTAATTGATAGAGCGGTGTTTGATCTGAAGAATTTGATGTTTGCTCTGCCACTGTTTGCCGACGACTTTTTAACCCTTATTTGTAATATTCTGTCGCAATATAAAGACGTTTGTTTGGCCGCATATCGGGGTATTGTTCAGCCCGAGCCCGAAGACAAGCGCATCATTTCTGCCACTTGGGCTAAGGATGAAGATATCAATCGTTTCCTAAAATCCTTACCCAATTGGGCCACTCTTTTAGGGGCACAGAATGAAAGACAGCGCAAACCTCACGTGAAACTCATATCACAAGAAACTCGTATGACTTTTGATGAATCGCCTGAAGAGGTTCGGCTCAGAAATATGAGAGAATCGGAAATCCTAACCAGCAATTTGGCTCAGGAAACGCTTATACCTATACATGAGATTCTTTCAGATGTGGCACAGCTTAGAATTCTCGGTCAATTGCAAGAGTCAATGGAATGGATGGGCAAACGTTGTGATGAATTAGTCAACTCATTGCCGCAGTCAACGGACGGTAGTTTTCTGGCGCCGTCTGTCACCGAACCGAAGTCGAACTTTGATGTAATGCCGCTCTCAGATGTCTCGATTGCTACACTCAACCAACTTTCCCGTGACTTTGAAGAGTTAGCTGAGACCTGTCTACTTGTTCTTCATTTAGAAGTACGCGTCCATTGTTTTTATCACTTATTACCAGTGGCTCAGAGCTCTTTCGCCATGGGTATCGACAGTCAAGAACCAGATCCTGAAGTGTTGCGTCTTAATAAAGACTTAGCTGCAATCGATGAAGCGCTCGGTCAGGTGTTGGAACCTTGGAAGTTACGTTATATATTCGAAGGAGTCGGACATTTAGTGGCCACTATTCTCATAAACTGTTGCAATACTATTAAGCGGATCAACACTAATGGCGTGAAAAAAATGTGTCGAAATATTTTTGCGATTCAACAGAGTCTTACTACTATTACGATGTCGAGAGAGGTAGCGCTGGATTACGCGCGACAGTACTTCGAGCTCTTCTATCACACTCCTGACGAAATTCTCACCACAATTGTCGAAAAAGGCTCTCAATTTCAGTTAAATGAATACATTAGTGCTATTACTCTATTATATCGAAGCAGTTCCGGTCGTGAGCAGCAAACATTGGATTCCGCTCTCAAGAGGTTGACTGAAATTCTTAATGAAGTGGCCGTTTCTCTATAGATATACACAGAGAACATATACATATAGTACAATCAGTTAAATATTTGTAGGACTATATAGGTTAAATATGCGTCACATTTAATAATATATGAGGATTTAATCGAGATATCAATTTTAAATAGATGACATCGGACTGGGCTTTAATTGTGATTTGTCTCTTATACGGCAAATCGTATTGAGTTTGTATATAAGCAAAGAAATTTAAAAAGGCTTCTAATTAAATGAGAGCTGAATATATAACTCATTGTTGACATACTATATGATCATAAGTGGCTTTTATTCGGAATTTCGTGCCTTTAGTTAAGAGATTGCAAAACGTATTTCTTTGACCAAAATATTTAAATATAATCAGACTTTTGCTACTTTTCGTCCAAATGTTATGATTTGTCGAATCATTATCACTATATCTGTCCGTTTAATCTTTAAATGATTTTCATTTTTAATCTCTTAATGAAGAAATAAATTATTTATAAATCTCTGATTCGATCGTTTGTTTTATTGACTTTTTGTTACTTTAATCGAACTAATTATGTGACGAATGGTTTGAGATTTGAAGCAAAAATAAAAAATATTTATATAAATAAATATATTGTTTTTTTTAAAGGTTTTTAAATAAAATATTTATATAATTAACGAGTGTTTAAAATAAGTGACTATCGATTCGATTAAGTTATTTAAGATTATATTTTTCTTATTTGAACTTTTCTTCTATGAAAAACTGTCGACCCATTTATGGCCTTCAATGACAAGAGTTGACGCATTTGACAATAACTTATATTTGTAATCAATCAATAGCCATAGACATAGACATACAATTACCCTTAACTCTAACTTTTTTGAACTTTCAATATAAGTTGATTTTTAAAATATTTTTGATGAGATGTAATTGAAGCAAGCAAATCTCTTCAAAAACTATTTCTGTAAAAACTTGAACCCGATTGAGAAAAATGAATAAAAACAGGAATTTTGATGAGTTGTTCCCATATTTATTGGCTCCGAATGTGTTTGGGCTGAGGTTTTATAATAAGGTTAATAAATGGGAATAAACTTCAATTTCAAATCAACTTTTAGTTCAATAGAAGTGAACAAAATTTATGAGTTGTTGTGTTGTTTTGCACACAAATAAAGTTATTGCTTCTCATTACACACTCATGTCTTTTGTGACGATCACTTAAATTCGAATAAATAACCTACCACATATCTTGGATATCACACATATGATAAGTAGAGGCCAGCTTCTCATCTATTTTTCAGATCAGATCCGAAGTTTTATTTGATGATGAAATCAAGCTTTAATTAAATGTCATAAAACTGCATTATCAGTATCATTTTAAAATATTTATTTTTATCGAATTTGGCTTAAATTTAATTTATTTATTAAAAATTTAGTGAAACAATTTTAAACCAAATTTTCAAATTAATTCTCCTAAAAATTGGTGGCAACCGAAACCGATCAGAAACTTGCCTCTAATCCTAAGCCTTTACTGAACTGGTATTTAATACTAGTTGTGAGTCAGGTTTTTCCTCTCTATCTCTCCTCTCATTCCAATCGCAAATCAATTCAATCGAAACGAGAAATTGCAATAAAAAATGCTTTAATAATCCCCGAAAATAATTTGCCGAAATTAAAATGTCCGAAGAACATTTGCCCAAAATCAAATTACTAGAAATGATTTTCCAGAAAATAAAACACATGAAATTTTTTATAATCTAGATTTTTTTTAATTTCAAATATTTATAGAAAGTAGATTAAACATTTTCAGGTATATTCTGTATATATAGATAATATTTTACATTTTTACAAAATTATTAAAATTCAATAAAAGCACTAAGCTCTTATTATTTTAAAATTTTATTATATTAAACATAAACATTGTAAACACTTCAAAATTTTATTCTTTACAATCTATTACATAATATCTCAACCTATCTAGTTGCATCAAATATTTGAAATTTTATAAATTCGTCTATTCAAACAAATTGCATGCTATCTTGCAATCATTTTGCAACCAAGTAACGATACACTTTTCCAGTCTTAAACTTATTTGGTTAGATTAATAACCCTGTAGAGAAGCTTACTTCAATTTTTTAAGTTGAAATTTTATATTTAATCTTTAAATAATGTTAAAATTGTTCATATAACATTCAAAGTTAACTTTTTCAATATGTAATACATGATTTTTACGCAATTTTTCGATGAATTATATATAATTATTTAAGGGTTTACTTTTTCAAGCAAGTTTTGCAGTTTGTTTTTATTAAAGGGGGTAACCTGTATTAATTTCTCAAACGTTTGTTTCTCTTTCTGTGGCTAAATAGTTGCAATAACTTATTGAAGAATTGGTTTACTTAACACAAATATATAAGAATGAAATATTTGGCGTAAGTGTACTGCACTACAGCTTATTTGGTTCCCATAATGACGTCTAATATTATCCCTTTGAAGGCATTGCAGTTTACAATTGACTGACTAACCAGACGCCAGTTTGACTCAAATAGAAACATCTACTTATATAGATGATGTCCATATATTTGTGATGATCTCAAATTGGTATTTAAAGACTGAGAGAATAAAATATTAAAAATCTTATTTTAAAATTTAATTTAATATATTTTAAATAATATGTTTGTATATTTTGCAAGTTAGTCAGTTGGGCGTTATGTTAGTGTAGAGATGTATGCACTGCAGTGAATGAATGTTTGAGTGTTGTTGTAATACAGTTGTATTGGAGTCGTCCGACGTCTCCCTGTTATGGCTTTTTGTGAGTCTTCGCGTAATTCATAATTAGTTCAGAATATTGTTTTCATGTCATTTGAATTTTGGATCTTTTGGTCATTTCGTTAATTTTGATAATCAATAGTAAAGAATAGAAGAAATGATTAGATCCCTGATTATGGAAAGGGATAACAAATCAGAGGCCAAACGTTTGGCACAAAGGAATGCCACCACTGGTTATGTATTTGGCAGCTCTACTCCCCGAACACTGGATCTAGATTTGCCGGCACTCGGTTCTGGTCTGTTGGCGACTCCAAATCGGGTTAATCCGTCGGACGAGAATTGGAGGCGACGACCCGTTTCCGCCTATTATTCCGATGACTCCAACAGTGAGTCCTTTGATTGCATTTCAAATGTTTTCCTTTAATACAAATTGATTTCCGGCCAACACTCGAGACTAAGAGGAGTCTTAACCCAACATTCAATTAACCATTTGTTTCAATTCCGGACACATTTTATTCAAAAAGATTAGGTTTGAAAAGAGACCAAAACCTTATTTAAACCCAATTTGATAGCTATTTGCAAATAGTAATTGCATTTGTGTTACCCGGGTTTTAGTTTGTAAACTATTAGATGTAAAGTCAATCATAGCTTAGTATTTGAGCACAAGTGGCAGAATAAGAGGACAGTCTGTTTTTGGTTTATCTCAAATGATTTGAGTGTTGATGCCTTCGGTCATCGGTTTGTTGTGTTCGCACTTTTATCTGACTTTTGTTTTATTTGGACCGAAGTTTCACTTCCAGATAACACATCTGATACTACCTGTCCTCCACTCACTTCACTTAATCAAAGAGATTCCTATAAATATCGAAGTGGTCTGAACTCAGAACAGGCCAGAGCTTGTCTGACAATGTCTGACCGAACAGTTCCCGATTTTAATACAATCAATGGCACAATCAGTTCAGCTGCCGGTGAGTCCTAAGCCCAGCTATACTCTAAATGTGTGCCTGATTTTTGGTATCCCGTCCCTCAAATACCATTTGAATGAAATGAATGCATAATTTGGGCTCTAAATTGACGTCAACTCACGTTTTATTACTAATGGTTTTGTTAATTGAATCAACGCTACAGTCGATTACCATTAATGTGAAGCCTCTTATCTATCAATCATTTTTCAAATAAAATCTCAAGAATTTGTTTTAAGAATGTTTAAGAATTAACGGATAGATGGGTCGGAGGCTCATAAGAATAGTATTGGTCTGTAAACACTGTTAATGTTATTACCATTTAACCACTTTTTAACCGTCTTTTCTATAATCGGATTAATTTTGCGATAAATGTTTTATTCTTTATTTACTGCGATATTATTAATCGATTAACAATTATTATGCGGTCTTTTAATCCGTTAGGCTTTAGATTATCTTTAAATGAGTCAAACCTATAACTTATAAGTCATTGTTTTATAACCTCTTTTTCACTATTATTTTGTTTTTCGTTTATAACTACATTCGAAGCGTTGTTTCTAATTAACCCCAAAAGTTGTACACAAAAGCACTTCATTTAATAAACACTTGCGTTTTGAAGTTTAATCGATCGTTAAATTAGTACGTAATGTGAGAATTACCGATACAAAAGTCCTAATGTCTTAACAATCACTTGGTTTGTTTGTTTGTTTTTGGAATTTGATGCGAAGGAAAGACTGCAGTCACAGCTTATGTGAAAATTATTAATTCATAAATTCATCAAATAGGATATCCAGGTTATTGTTAATAAACACTCAACATTTGGACCATCCCTTCAATGTTATGAAAATAGTATTTTTAGTTCAATTGAATAACGAATTGTCGACTGATTTCAATGTTGAGCTCTAATTTAATGATCGATTTTTAGGCTTTTATTTGAACCATTTATTTAACTGAAAATAATAATTTGAGACAATTAGTTACTATTAATAATTAATTATAAAGGTTTAAACTAAACTAGTCGTGGCATTTAATGCTTTTGTTGCACTTGTTGTTCGACTCATCTGATTGTTATCTAATTATCTAACATTTGCTATCAAATGGTGTAATCTCTTGACTTTCATGTAATCATTAATTAATGGCTAAAAATATTTTATTAATAATTTAATTGCTTTGCTTTTTGTAACAAAATTGATATCAAAAGTTTAATCTGAGATTTAGTTAATAATTAATTGATTTATTGTTTTTGTTTGTCTTAAAGATGAGAATCTGATGTCTCAATCGCTAGTCTCACTTCATGGCGTATTTAGAGGTCGGAGACGTCATCCTGAGCTGTCACCTGCGATGCCCAGAGAGAGAATATTTGCCTCCTCTACAGATCGCATCAACAGAGAGGGTAACAGAAGTCATGGAAGCGATTCTTTGAAGAGTACCCCAAAACGAGCAGTTAGTATGACCCGATTGGACCAATTGGCACAACCCCGACGACGATATTTAGAAGAGACACACAAATCCAAAAATAGCTTAAGTGGTAATAACTCTAATCTAACAGATTGTATGCCAACCAAAAGCATGACTTATCTCAATACCAATGATAATAATTGTAATAAACTCAGTCCTCCTGGGGATCAGTCGTCAGTCCTTAGAAAAGGTCGATTCAAAAGCATGACTCAATTGTCGCTTAAAACCTCCCCTAATATTATTGATAATAAGACCGTTAATTATATTAATAAATCCCACAATTCTTCCTATTTTTGTAACCAAAACAAAGAAAAGTCCAAAAGTATGGTTCACTTGTCGGCCAGACCTCCACCACCGCCGCCACGACAAACAAAATCTTCGAAATTACGATCACAAACACTGACTTTACGTAATGCCAGGTCTTCGATGAGTCTCAATACTGACTGTAAGTACTCTTCAGACAAACAGTTAATAGCAGTGACAACTCATTTGCTTGTGGTGGTGGACGCAAAGGCTTACATTACATTACATTACTAGTTCATTCCTTACTAATTTATTTTATTCTTGGTTTGAAAACTGATTTTATCAATTTCTTGAGGAAAATCTTTTTATTTTTAAAATGATTTGATTTAATCTGGTCAATTCGACAATTAATGTTTGATAATTAATAGCACTGTCCCCGACTCGACCCATATCCTCGATGTCCAGTTCGACCGATGGTTCAGAAGTGAAACGAAGAGTTAAACCAGCAATTGCTCGAAAGCCTCGACCACTCAGTATTGGAAGTCCTTATGCTGTGAAACAGAAAGTCGAAGATAAAGACGTGACGACACCCCGAGATAGTCGAACGCACGACAAACAGGATCACCCCACTCCTCCTATGCGCCAAAACAGAGCTCGCAGTGCAGGTGGCAGACCACGACCGCTATCATTAGCATCACCTGATTCAGAGCCAAATGCTATAACACCGAAACCGACCCCTCCCCGCAAACCGGCACACGTTAAAGCTGCTGCTATGGCGAGAAAGGCTATTAAACAGTCCTCTTCTGACGCAAGTCTCAGCGACAAAACAACCGGTTCTTCGACTGATAGTAAAAACTATAAAACTAATACAACAGAAGCTGTTGTCTCAGAAATACTAAGTGAGGAAATCCCTGTGCCATCAGTTGAGCCAAAATCAACGGACACGCCTCGGTCTGAGTCCCCAAATCCTGTTATATGTGATACTGTTATGCCTTCCAATATCGCCAACAATAGTAAAAAGGAATTGTCTGAAGACGACTATAAGAAAATGATGGCCGAAAAGAGACGACTGGCCAGAGAACAGGCGGAACGAGAGGCAGAAGTAGAACAACTCCGTATTGAAAAAGAGAAACAGAAAGAAGAGGAACGAATGAGACGCGAAGAAGAAGAACTCAGAAGACTTGAAGAAGAACAGCTCAGACTCATTGAACTTCAAAAGCAAGTTGAAGAAGAAAGGCTTAGGAAGGCTGTCGAAGAAAACCAATTGCGAGAAGAGGAAGAGAATAGGCGTAAAGCAGAAGAACAGAGACTAAGACTCGAAAAGGAAGAAAAGGAAAAGAAAGCCAAAGAAGAGGCTGAAAAACAACGACTAGAGTTAGAGGAGCGCCTCAAACGCGATGAAGAGGAACGTCTTCAGAGAAAGAAGGTTTGTATTATTCCATAACATTTCTATTTGATTACATAGTTTTTATTCTGTAGAAACTCGAAGCTATAATGAGTCGTACCCGTAAAACACCAGCAAATCGTGGAAGTTCTCCCACCACATCACCCGAAGAAACTCCAGATCCAAATCTCTCCGACAATTCAAATGGTAGTACTCCTGAGAAAGTGAGAGAAGTGGCCAAAAATCATCAAAATATCCTCAAAAATGAGCAAAAAGACGAAGATTTGGTTATAATTAAGACAACGACCAGTGATATGAATAATATGGCCAATAATGTGGTCAATACTCATCCTGACTTAGTTGAAGACGTCAACAGAGCTGTTCTCCACAATCGAAAATCAGAAACAAATGGCGGTTCGGGTCTGAATGGATCGCATCTCAACAATAATCATATCGAAAACTTGAGGTTTTTTTTAATGTGTTTAATGTACAGTATTGTACAGTCAAACCTGAATATAATGCTCAAACTTGGTTCACAGTAGTTCAGGGATTATAACCAGGTTACTTTAACATTTTCAATTAAAGTGACTTGAACAATTACTGTAACTGTAACCAGGGAAGGATTATAAAGAGGGAGATTATAACCAGCTTTGACTGTATTATATAATTTGTAATCTTTTGTTCCAATATTCTAGAAGTGAGCAGACATTTGACGACAATATTTTAGATATTAATGGCGTCAGTTCTGTGAGCGGTCGACCATCACATGAAGTGAATACATCTTTAGATCAATTAATTAACTTAAACTATTCGACGCCAACCACTATGGAAGACGTCTTTAACTCAAATCACGTCACATCCAATGCTTTTATTTCGACAAATGGTTCAAACATTAAAAGTCAAGAACAAACCATAACAGGTATGACTTCCTTTCCATTTAATTGATGTCTAATTGTTTAAAATATTGGTTTCAGATCTTCTCTCTTAATATCAAACTTCGAAACTTTTGATCGAATTTTAATTTGAATTTAAACTAAAACTTTCTTCGAATAGATTTTAATATAATTTAATATATTTATGAATGAAATGAAAGTCTATTATATGTAATGAAATGTTGAAAACATTGAATTTTAAAATAATTTTAAGAAATAATTTATTAGAAAAGCCGATCGATTGGATTGAATTCGTGGTCACACAAGCATTTTAGGTCAGAATAAAATGTTTGAAATTGTTTTGACCCTCAATTCCAGTGAATTCATTGAAATTTATTATTCGATTCACTGATGAATTGAATCAATGAATTCGGTGTCGATTTTAGTGTTAAATATGTTTTCAAACATTCGTCTCTCAATTCGTCGCTTTCGGTCTTATTTTCAAAACTAATGCTTCGGAAAAGTAATAAAACGTTAAAATTAATGATAACTGAAATCGTGGCTCACTTTTGTCGCCCACTCCTCACTCTTATCAATCCTTTATATCAATATTTAGGTATAAATCAAATGAAAATTTTGTTAAATTAGTTAATAGATTAGAAAATAAAGTTTTATTGTAATAATAATTAGTTTTTATCTAAACTATAATTTTTTAAAATCAATTTTTACGCCAATAAATGCTTTTGTTTTACTCTTTTGTTTCGATTTCTAACTTATCTTAGAATTGGTTTTAATCTGATTTTTTAAAATCTGTTTTTGATGTTATTTAAAATATCTTTTTGTTTATAGAAACCATTTTTTCAATAATTGTATTGATTTTTATTATATGTTTGTTTCAATTCATTAAAACATAAAATCGATAATTTCTTCTTTAATTGAAATCATAAAAATTGGATATTTCTCAAAAATGAGGCATTCATTCATTCATTTTCTAATAGCTTCAAATTGTTCATACAATGCACTCTAAATAGTAATGATTAGAGACCGGACTTTGACGCACAATGGTTGCACCCATAATGCCTAATTTTGAATTATCAAGTAATTTGAAGCATTTTTCAAAAAAATTTGAAATATTTTTAAATATTATTCTTTTGAATATTCTTGTTTACTTTTGATCAGGGTGGCCAAGATCGAGATCTCTAGAGGGGGATCTAGTGGGTGATCCTCGCTTTGCTCGGCAAAAAAAATCGAAGGGGGACCAAGGAAAAATGCTTACCTCTTCATTCGGCGGCGAGGGGGAAGGGTATACCTGTAATGTTAAAGTTTTGAAAAATTCTAAGGGGGGGGGGGGGAAAATGCCAAATTTTCGACTCTGG
>JAQGCS010000761.1:0-18551 GCA_034702105.1 Fuscozetes fuscipes
CAACCTATGGTTTGGCAATAATTGCACTCAAAGTCGTCTCATAGTCTCCAAAATATTTGACGTCATATAAGTATTTTCTCAATAAATGTTTTGTAATAAAAGTCATTTCAATTGAATTCAACCAATTATTTAACGAATGTTTTTATGTTTTTCGTTTCTCCCTGATAACACAATCACAAATATGACAAATATTTTCCAAATTATTGTTTTCAAATTATCATTGCGTTCACAACAAGAGAACACCTGCAAACAAATAGGTTAATCACAGTTTAAACTGCAAAGATGAGCTTGATATAAATATATTGCAAATACAAGCCTATATTTATTTGGATTAACATAAACTAACACTTAACAGATATGAAAAATTAATCAAGTGCAATTATAAAATTCACACCAATTATAAAATTTTCGGGACATTACATCTTAAGAAAAGTTTTAAACCCATTTATTCATTGATTATAATATTGTATTATATATTGTATTATATATTGTATTATATATTGTATTATATATTGTATTATATATTGTATTATATATTGTATTCATACAATTAATTCAATTCTTTAGAATTCATTGCAAACAAAATTTCAAAAAAATGTATTTAAAAATTATATTTAAAAATAGCATTAATTTATCAAATGTTAAGAAAAAGTGATAGATGTTAGTTGAATCCAGGCCAATCACTATTATCGTCGTCATCCTCGTCCATTTCTTGTCCGATACATTTAATTCCATTCTTTAAGAATGGCGTTCCTTTGCCTTTACCCAACACTCGTGCGTGAAATACAAGAGTAAGAGTTTGTGAAGGATTTTGACTCGAGTGAAGACAAATCTGTTCCTTAAGAAGTTTTTCTTTGTGTGCAAACAATTCTATTGTTATTTTGTATTTGAAATGATTTTCTGGTGAAGAATCAATTGAATCGTTTCTCAAATCAATAACATGGAGGTTTAGGTTCGGACAAACAGAATCCTGATTGCGGACAACCAGCAAACCCTCAATCGGTTGACATTCAAAATGAAAAGTGATTTCATAGCGATGTCTAATCTGTAATTAGTATTAAACGTCAATTAACTTAACGTCAATCATCTTTCAACCAATTAATAGCTTTTTCAGACCACATATAAGTAGTTAGTTTCTCACCCAGGTTGGAATTTCTAAGAAATTGTTAAATATTAGATTTTAATAATACCTGCAAAAAGCCTAAGTGAACGTCAATCAAATTTTGAGCATTTGTGCGGACACTTATATCTGAGTCGTGTCCCATTTCGTCCGTTTCTTCATCGAACTGAACGCGATGTGAAGAATGCGCTGATTTTAACAAAAATGCATTCATTAAATCATTTTATTCAAATAACTATAACCGGCGGATGGGTGGCCCCGAACGAAACTATATACTACATTCCATTTCATAGATGTAGTGAAAAAGATTAATTGATAAGACATTTGTGTGTTTCATACTTTCATTACTTAAGTGAAACTTGTGATTGTTTTCGCTCTTATTCAAGCAAAACTCAAAGTAACCTTGCTATAATCGCAAGTACTCATCGTCTCTGAATTATGGCTCATACAACCTATACTTGGCTAATAGTCGATACCACACAGGTCAACTAACGTGTTTACTATCAGACACTTCAGTATATACATATGTGCAAGACATAAACACTATTCTAATTAGAGTTCAGTCACAGCCTAAACAATGTAAGGCTTAACAACGGTATGTTGGTACTCTGTACCACTGTTGGGCACACCGGTACTTAATGTGCAGTGCCTTATATCTATCTGTAAACTAATGTTAATTACTGTAAATAAAGTGATATTCAATACTAAATCAGTGAAGTTTGTGAATCCCTAACGAACCCACACTAAAGTCTGTTCCATAACCGCAAGTTTGCAAACAGACATTTGAGAACCGAATTCTTTCTTAATTTTGTTACAATATATATGAATATGAGGTGTACATGAACATTCAATCATTCACTATGTTTTAAGCTTTGCAACTATTTTGGAACTCTGCAAACTTTGAATTGGGATGGTTAGGTTAGGTTAGGTTAGGTTAGGTTAGGTTAGGTTTAGGTTAGCATTTTATGCCCATTTTTGATGGCCATTTCAATTTGGAATTAAAAACTATCAAAAATGAATAAATGGTGTAATTGTAGTGGCATTGAGTTTGAACCGAACTTGTTTTACAGTTTGTAATCTCTCTCATTTAACATAATATTTAATCATTTGTTGAACTGATTTGAATCAGTGATTCATATGCCTAGTTGTTATAACTCACTTATTATGACACCCATGGTCTAACAACTGACTTATAACAAGCAGTTGCACTTGCTCACCAAAAACGATATGTGGTTCAACACACAAAGTGATAGGGAACGGGTAAGTTTTGAAAAGTGGCTACATAATCTATCGAGCTCAAATTAAAAGAAATATGATAATAATACACACATTTTAAAACTTCTTTTCCTTTCGTTTCCATTGAATTGATTTTTGGCCTAAATTTCAGAATAATAGAGAATTTAATCAATTATTTTAAGTTTTCAGTGAAAATAACGATAATTTTGAGCTCAAAACTAATCGAATAAACTGTTTGTCAAATGAATGAAAGTATTATTTGTTTTATAAGAATCAGAGAAACAATAAATAAATAAAAGTTTATTATTATTGCATTTAATCGAAAAAATTATAAAAGAAATGTCCAACAAATTGATTAAATCATATCATCAGAAGATTCGATGCATTCTTTTGCTTTCAAATATGAGTTCCAATTGGAAGCAATTGATTTGAATTTCTTGATTTTCTGTCTGATCTGTCCGCTCGACTCCTGGTAGTAGTTTTGTTTGTCTCTCGCCATTGCCTACAAACAGACATAATAAATAATAAACATGGGCAAATCTAACATTATGGGCACATAGTGCTAGTATCTTTATATAAATTATAATTGAAAATAGCATATAACGCAAAAATTATATAAACTGAGAAATGTTGGCCAAAATTGGTAAATATGTCATTACTCAAAATGTAATGATCCGGTTATACAGACCTCATAGTCGTCGTCATATTTTTCAATCATATAAACGCAAAACTTTGTGATCTGAGGACCAAAACGGAAGTTTTTAGGCGCAGGTCTTCCGGCGATCGCTTCCAAGTCTTGTATTACTTTATAGTTTGTGTTCTGTTTTTTACTTTTGCTCTCAGTTTCAGACTTTCTTTTAAGACTACTCTTCTTTAAGATGTCGTTTGGATTCAAAGTGAGTCCCATCGACGATAGATTTGTGGTCATATTTTTCTTGGGATCCCATGACTTACGAATCGGTTCACTAATAGTTTTCAACGAATCAATCGTTTATTGTTTTACCAAAATATCAAATGAGTGGACAAACCATTCAATTTTGATCGACTTCTTGAGTATTTTATTCCGTTGTTTCTTGAGTTTTGATTTGTGGACAAATCGGGGATTTTTAGTCTTTTGTCTTCTCTTTGAAACCGCTTTTGATTTTCCCATTTTTCAAACTTTCATTGTTTAATAAGTGAAATATTAAGACTTTAATCAATTATTTGACACAATTCTGTCATTCATTTAAATATAATTTATTTGAATCTAAAAAATAGCTCAAAATTATCGTAATTTTCGTTAAAATTATTGAAAGAAATTTGAAGTCTTTTTAATTGCAATTAAAAAACAATACATTTTTGAAGTAATTTGAAGTAAAGCCCAAAACTATAATTTGAGCCCAACTTTGAATGATTTGATGACTTACCCCAATGTGTGATACGAGTCATACAAAAAGCAGTTCAATAATCAATTGATATTAAATTGAGTGAAAAAATTGTGTAAATCTAATAATATTAGAATAGAAGACATGTGTTCTCCAAAACACTTAAGACATGTTGTGATCAATAAATGAAAAACTACTCAAAAGGAGTCAGCATTTGGTTCATTGCAAACAATGATTCAATGATTTGATTGCTTTGAATAGTGTTTGAAAAGTGCTGTCATTTGAATTCAATGCTCTTTTGTGTCGTTTATTACGAATATAATTAAAATACTTTTGAAATTATTAACCAATCGATTAATTTCTAATAATTTCTAATAAGATATTTACGAAAATCTGAATCGTGAAAATCGGTGACAATGAGCAAGGCACATCCGCCCGAACTCAAGAAATATATGGACAAACGCCTCTCCCGTAAGAACTGATTGAATTTTGTATTGTTTTGTTTGTCTTAATATTGTTTGCAATTTGAATGGCAGTCAAATTGAACGGAAACCGACAAATAACTGGTATTTTGCGAGGATTTGATCCGTTTATGAATTTGGTGGTCGACGAGGCGGTCGAAGACACCCGAAAGGGAGAGAAGATTCCCATCGGAATGGTTGTCATCAGAGGCAATGCTGTCGTTCTTCTCGAGTCTATGGAACGGATCTGATTGTCAATTGTCTTCATTTACATCAGAAATGGTTTATTAGTTCACAAAATATGTTTCATTCATAACACAAACGTTTGTTTGCATTAAACTAGAAATAAATCCGAAGAAAAATGGGTTCTCTTGTATTGTGTTTGAAATTATTGTCATTTTTAATAATAGTCTTTAGTAACCATTTATTCGATTATTTTAATTTTGAATCAACTGATTGTTTGAACGGCTATTTCCGTATCGGAAGAATGAAAAGTTGTCACCAATTACTTGATTGCAGTGATTATTCTGATATGACTCGTGTTGTGCTCTTAAGTCGAGGAATAGTCAAAAAAGTGTATTTATACAAATGGAACGACAATTATATCGTTGTCTCCAAACTGAGTGATCAGAAATATGTCACTGATTTTGTGCATAACATTCATATTTTAAGAAAGTTATCTCCAAATTCATTGATCGTTCAATTGATCGGTTCGTGTAATAACGATATGGTATTCATTGAATACCATGGGTTGGGTGACGCCACACGATTGCCATTGATTTTAAGTGAATCCAAGAGTCAATACAATAACATAAGCGTTAAATTGAATTTTTGTATTAATTACGTCCAAATCATTGATTATCTGCACAATAGTCCGATCGGTGTTCGAGTTATGTGTGACTCGAATTCACTCGAGAAAACTCTTTCACAGTATTTGGTGACCACTGATATGAGACTTGTTTTGAATGATTTGGACGCTTTGCCACAAGTAGTTGGTCTTCGAGGAGTAAAATGCGGTTCCAGACAACTGTTCGGATCATTTGTAGCACCCGAGCAATTGTGGCACCGAAATGAGTCATTTGATAATCATTTGATGGAATCCTATGACCAGAAAACAGATATTTGGAAAATACCCGACGTTTGTGAGTGGTTCCTCACTTCCGGTTACAATCACTCACACTATGACTCTACCATACAATTAATCAATAATTTAAAAAGTATTCACAGTATATGTAAAAGCATTGATCCAAGGAAAAGACCCTCAGCCAATCAAGTTTTACAAGTTTATCAACAAATGATCGACAAAACTACAGGATATTAATTCTAATTACCGTTTCTGACCGAAATTATCAACATGCTGATGTAAAGTGGACAGTAGGTTTTGGCCACTCCACCCCGTTTCTATGTTGTTATAACCGGTTTATAACAACACCCTTCGTATTGTCCACTGTTATAACAACATGTCGTTAAAAGTGGTTTAAAGTAATGATCGATCATTTGAGGCATCTCTGGTCGATCAGAATTAATTGAAAAACTTATTTTGATTCAAATTGTTTTTGACACAAACTTTGTGTAATTAGGTGTTGTTATACTGATCCAAATGATGGACAGTTGCTATGTTGTCATAACACCTTTCGTACTGTCCACTGTTATATCAACATGCTGATAATTTCGATCAGAAACGGTAATAATTGAATACATTTTATATTTGCTTTAATTTTATTAATTTCTTTTAATTAGAGTTACGATAAAAAAACATTTCATTTGATTATAAATTTGATTAAACAAATAGAAAAAAATTAAAATAATGAATAATAATCAGTAAATTAATTAAATTCGAAAAATGTATAAATATTTGTCAAATTTTGGACATTAAATGCAATATTCAATTGACGGAAGAATATCACAGATTTTCACTGATATATAAGTTTTGATCATTAAATAGTGATATCAATTGGTTTCCAATATATTTGATATAACTTTAAATAAGTGCCGAAAACTAGAATTTGTTATTCATATGAAACTCATTTAAGAAAATATGTCTAATACTCTAATACTCTTCGGGAAGATTGTCTTCTTTACATTTGGCTCTGGCCTTCAATGCGGCCGCTCTGGTCTTTCGCACCGGTCTTTCAGAAACTGCACTACTTTTGGTAGTTTTGATTCTTTTCCTGACTTTATTTGGCTGAAGAGGAGGTTTTCCTTCAATTTCGTTGACTTCCATTTGTTCCCAATCGTCTAAATTAGATTCGGATTCGCAACGCATTCGTGAATTAATCATTTGATGAGAAGGTGTCGTTTCATTCACTTCAATCACATTAAGGGTTTCGGCGGAGAACCACCGCTGAGATAACGGATTTAGAAGTGGGCTATTATTAGTGACTTGAGGGCCGTCCACTATATCTCTATTGCTTTTGGGCGGAGAATCATTTGGCTGTGATCTCATGAAAAGAAACTGATGGAAGAAATTCGATTGATTTGAATGAGTCAACAGTCGTTGGCTTTCGATTTGCGGAGAATTTATGGAACTGTTCTGCATTTGATAGAAGATTAAAGTCTGCGTCTGTAAGAAGTGAAGCATAAACTTGCAGTCAGTCTTGAAATGGTTTGACTTACAAATTGAAAAAAATAAAGTAATGCCTTATTTGCCATTTGAGTGACTTTTATCCATAAGTGCCAAACCGTCGAAACTCCTAATTGTTTGATCGAATCGATGTATGTGTCGATTGTCTGTCACAAGTGTTAGACAACAGATTATAAATATTTAATGAAATACCTGTTCATGACTTATGAGTTGTGGGTGAATAAAGTGCAGGTACAAAATTTTTGAACCATTCCCATAGGGAGACATCAGCCAAAGAACGAACAGAATTTTCGTTTCATAATAAAAGGGAAGCCTTTAATA
This sequence comes from Fuscozetes fuscipes, assembly GCA_034702105.1. Classification (NCBI taxonomy): domain Eukaryota; kingdom Metazoa; phylum Arthropoda; class Arachnida; order Sarcoptiformes; family Ceratozetidae; genus Fuscozetes; species Fuscozetes fuscipes. Next base: position 7,087 of record JAQGCS010000761.1, read on the forward strand.
AATAAATGAATGTCTTTAATGAGATATTTGTAGAGGAAGTGTTTCTCACCAAAAGCCTATAAATATATCGGCGAACACTTCCGCAAATGAGAACAGAGCGAAAACAATCCAATACATCATCCAACGGGACTGAACCACAAAAACCACATTCACTTATGAAAGGTGACATTCAAATAAATACTCACGTATTCCCTGACATCTCTATTTTTGACCGCTTTATAAGAAGAATATGCGGGAAATAGAGTCCCGAAGACGAGTCTGTATTGAGAGTAGAAATATTTAGCGCACGAATGAAAACAAGCGCTTCCGAAGAGCAGCAAAAGTGCGATATTGGCCGCAGTTATGTTCACTCGAATTGAGCTCTCAGTCATTTCTCTCTTATAAATGCATCGATTCCTAAGATTTCTATTTCAAAACATTCATTGCATTCAATATATGCGAGAATTGTTTGGTTTAATGCAAACCAATTTTAAGGGAACAGCACAATCCATGGCCACATAAGAAGCTCAGGAGCTGTGCACCAAAATGATGAACAAAACCAAATGAATAGAAATTATTTGCGTCTCTTAAGACTATTTGACTCTTTAAGTAAACCAAAGCTAAAAATAACTGATTCTCTTCTTATACAAGTCGTTGGTTTCATATTAAACAACAATTTTAATCACATGAATGTTATTTATTCTGATCCAACACATGACAAATGCGAACAATTATTCTCGATTTTATTGCCCACTCATTCAAAACTAAAACTAATTGATTCAATCACTGAAATACCAAAAAACGAAATAATCATTATTTAAAAGTTAATGAAAACACAAATGCATTTCACGAACATTTCAATCGTCATTCACTACATCCTCTCCGAACAAAAGGTGATTTACAATCATAATTTCAAACTAATTATCACACATTTCAACTGCTCATATGAGCAAAAAATACATTCTTGCAAACTTAGCAAAGACTTCAAATCAAAATGATCTTGATATATTTTAAGTTTTTATTTATTTGAAAATATATTCACACAAAAGACTGAAAATCTTAATAAATGTAGAATTGATGTGAATTGTCTTTAATTTGGAAAATTGTTTGCTTATAATTTCTTAACACTTGTCATCTCATGTATGCAAATGTGTTTTATGATTCAACATGATAGTTAAATAAGGACTTTGCCATTTAAAAAATTGGGCTTGTTCTTAATTAGGTATGATAGATCACCATGTTTATAAAATAAGGCGTAATACACGAATGTACTTTTATTGTAGAATCGATTGATGCTATTTTAAATGATATTAAAACGAAATAATAAAATTATACCTTGATTATACTTGAATATACTGGAACCTCTTTAAATCTGACAATAACTACAAATATTAGTGAAATTGGAGTTCAATGACCTCCAACTCAAGTGAGCGAAGAGTGACATAGTTTTGATTAACGAAACAACTTTTACTTTTGAAACAAAACACTTAAAAATCAAATTAATTCATATTTCAGTGCAATTATGGCTTTAAATGCGTTCATTAATTCCGTTGAGTTTAAGAATAATTATCGAAATTAGTTTCAATAGAAATATAATTTAACGTCGACTTAATATTTGCCTTTTGTGTCGACTTTAGTATTAAAAAGTTTGAAATAAGAAATAAATAAAATACTCACATAATTAGTCGCGATATGTATCCACCGATCATTTCATTTGCTTCCGAATCATAACTTAAAAAAACTTAAAACTAAAATAAACTCAAATCGGGTTTCGATTAAATAAACTTCGATTTAAAACATAGAAAATGATATGTTTTTGTTACGAAAAGCAGTGGTTTTGTGACAAACCAAACAAAGTATCAGATGTTGTCATTCAAGTGCTAATCGTTGGCATTGAATGAGTCTGACATCAGCTGCGATTCACTCAATTTGTTTCACAGATGGCCTCAACTCTCCGCCAAATATCCAAATTTAACCATTTCTTACATTTGTGAACAAATCTTATCAAAGATTAAATTGATTTAAAATTCAATTGGATTTTCATTACAAACAATTGACTCTTTCGTTATAAATAAAAGGATAACTCAGATATCATTTAATTAAATTGTTAGTAAAATATTGATTTGTTTACTCGGTTTGAATTTGCGTTGAGATACTGTTCAATGATTGGCCACCAAATTATGTGTAGTCTGAGAGGGACGGACTCAATACATCCCATTTTGGTTGAAATCTTTTTTATTATTTAATACAAACGCTATTGAATTGAAGACACCGTTTAGACTACATATGACTGGAACCACACCCTTAGCCTCCGGCCAATCAATTGAATCATTTCTTAAGCCACACATTATGTGAACGATTACTTCAGTTTTGACCAAAACATACTTTCTTTTGCTTCCAAATGTTTAAAGTGTGGATCAATTGATGGCCACAAATCATTTAATACTCTACTTTCATTCGACTCTAGTTTTTATGCATTACTTTTGGAGGGTTAAGCAGATTCTGATTTTTTTAAAACATTTCCTCATTTCTAAGAAGTCTTACAATTGATTGCAAACAAAACTTTCCTCGAAATAAAAATGATTTGAAGCCTTGCATTGCCTTACATTACATTACTCTACATTTGAATGGTTTTTGCGGAAAAGGTTCAAATGTTTGCAATGGAGTTGAGTCATAAAAACGACATATTTATTGATTTTAATGGGAAATTAAATGCTAATTACATGTAAGAAGAGCTCCTCATTAATAAATAATTAAATAAGTATAAGAAGTTTAAAAACGATAAGTGACTAGTTGATTTTGAGAGATTTGGGGGATTAGAGAAATTGTAAAATAAATAGACAAGTTTGTTTGAAAACAATTGATAAGACGTAATATATTTCTGGTTGTAAAGAGTCTTGTTTTTTGATGTTTCTGGTTGTGGGCGTGTTTTGGTTGATGTGAGTAAAGGCCAGTGTATTGAGTGTATGAGTGTATGTGTTATGCGTTGAGTCGTACGACTCGTATATGTTTGGTATGCCTTATGTTATGAATGTTTTACTCGATATTAACGACAATTTACTGTTTTTGTATTTCTCTTATTTCGATCATCTTTTGCATGTTTTTGTTGGTTTTGTTTCTTCATTATTACACAAATACCTAATGTTTGGATTGCAATCACAATGTGTTGTGTCTAATGAGCAGTGATTTTGTGACATTAAAACCAATGGATTTGATTTAATCGAAAATGAACTCCACTTTAAATGGCTCTTAAGTATAGGGAAAGAGAAGAAATAGTTGGCAAACGGTTTCTCTGTCTTCAAAGCCATACAAATACTAAACACAATCACAAAAGGACTAAATTAAGTGACGACTGTTCCCAATGGCAGTGGAAAAGGGGTACCGTTAGAGCCGCCTCTCATACCGACACTTCCAATACTGAACTCAATGTATGTATCGATCCTTAATATGTGGACCCCTTTATACCTCACACCTCACACATTGCCTTTTGTTTTATTTTTTTATGTATTTTACATAAAGAGTCTAAAAGTTGTGTTCAATGGCCTGAGAATAGGCTTTGATTGCAAGAAATCAATTGTTTGTTTTATGTCCGCATAACTGTCACAATAGACAAACATTTCCCACAAATGTTTCAATTTATTGCTTTTTAGACAATCTTTGGTTTGAATTTTGCAATAAATTGAAAATGTATTGAATTGTGAGCACATGTGTCACAAATAAATGCAATTATTGCTCTGATTTCACATCAAAACAATATTCAGGAAATGCTTATTAAGTAATAGTGTTTTTCATTAAGTAATAGCATTTGTGGTAAAAATTATTGGATTAAAAATTGTCTTCAATTAAATGTGAATAGTACTGAGACAATTGAAAAATGATTAGATTTTGTTCGATTATTTCCTTGAAGATCATTAGCGTTGAAATTGAGAGAAACTCAGTGTAATTGTGTTTTATTTTTTGCTTTAAATGAATTCATTGGAGGAGAGAATAGTGGAGACGTTGAACCAAAATATTGATCACAAAAATGTCAATATTCAGCACAAATGACATGAATTGGGTATAAATTTGTTGTTCACATCTACCGAGAACTAAATTTAGAGATCAGTTAAGTCAGTGACACAACCGGACTATAATCAGGTTTGGGATGAATTGAGGACATATGCAATAATTTGGGCATCACTTGAATAGTAGCACAACTGGCTGTACTCTTAGCAGTGTAACCACAACTTCATCATAATTGTTGATAACATTACGCCATTCAATGGCCAAATCTCTTAATAGTTAACGTATTTTACGAATGAAAACTTAGTTTAAGGACTTTGGACTCATTTCTGAAATCATTCTTCCGAACAAAATAATCACTTGAATTATGCTATTTATGGCATCCAATCAATGCATTCAACACTCATTTACTAAACACAACCATTAATTTTATTTCGTCGTTCCTTTTCTCTTATTATTATTTCATTTAAATATTTGGACCTTTAAATGGAGAGCAACATTAGTCACCTTGTTTTCAATGACCTTTCCTCACTCCATTCACACACGAGCATTAAGAAATGCAATTTTCAAACAGATCACCCTTATGGTTTTGCTCTGACCTAATTCTTCATTAATGCCCTCAACATTAGATGTGACCAAACAATTGTTTCGCAATCAGATAAACAGTTATGTTATGAATTGCTTTTACTTCTTTACACAATTTCTTTTTGTTGAGTGACTAAGAAATTCAAGTTTTAAATAGTCGTAAGCTTTGAACCAATTCTTAAAATATTTGTTTTTTGTTCAGATATTAGTGGAATTCGATGGCGTGGAGTGGAAAAAGCGCGAATGGATTCGGGTTTACGAACAAAACGCTTTTCAGCTCTTTCTCATTGAATACACTTTGGTTTGGGTTAACAACAAAGTCTCGACAATCGATAAACACATTCTGTGTCCTTCTTTGGTACGTCCTTAACTCTAATTGCAATCACACGAATCTATTAACTAAGAGTTGACTGGAGTGCAGTTCAAAGTGAACCACCAAATGGTGGTCTTCTGATAGAATTTCGGTTAAATTCAGTTCTTATCCTCTTTTAAAGCATTAATTTGAGGCTTAATTATAAATTTGGCGCTTCTGACGCATGCGTTGCGGTATGTTGTGGTGTGCGCTTAATTCTGTTTTCAACTTCTTCACTTGAACTCAAACTGATAGCACAAGCATTCCATTGAGTAGATGTAGCATGCACTTTTATTTGTTGAGTTTTTCTTGGGCCAAACGTAGATATTTGTTATAAGGAATTTGCGAATTTTGTACTCTTTTCGCAAAACATATTTCGGAAAAGTTATGAATGAAAGCCAAATGCACTGCATTTCAGTGATTATGTTCAGTGAGAGACTCAGTTCCTTTTGTGAACACTTCTATGTATTTATTTTCTGTTCAATTAAATATTCATTAAATTCATTCAATCAATCGATGCATTGCCTCAATTGAACTCATTTTAAAGTAATTGTCTTTCATTTTATTTTCTCATTTATTTGAGTAATAATTGAATGTTTTGTTCAAATGTTAATCATTGACCTTAAGCTCATCCTTTCATCTTTTATTCAGTTTTTCATCATTTCTTTGAAATATTAATTTTTTAATAATTGATTTCGAGTATAACAAATTCAGTGATTAATTTAGCAATTTATTCGATCAATGTATTTATGAATATCCTTGATACGCTTAAGGATTTCTATTATTTATATCTTTGTTGTTATAATGATTGAGACAAAGAAAAGTGACATGAACATTCTTCGCATTGTGAAATACGTTGACATCCATTAATAGTTTGCGTCTCTTTATTTCAACAGAATTTTAAAGCATTAGTCGACAAAATCGATTTCAAACAAAACAAATTAAAACCAATTGAATACTTAATCGACAAACGCTTGGATTTTGTTGATTACAAAGATTTGAAAGTATTTCAGGTAAACACAATTTAATTCATTATTATTATTAATATTATATAATTAAATAATTTTAAGTAACTTGAACCTTTAGTAGAATTAGTTTTTTCAATTATTTGTCTTCATTTCATAAAATGGTTAGCTTTTAATAAATAACTTTTAATCCATTTATTAATTGCTAATTAATAATTGGTATTGGTATTGAAGTGTTAAATATTAATGCGAGGCTTTCCTGTGCGCCCATATTTTTGGCCTCAGTTCACAAATAGTGAGAATATTTGCTGATATCACTCTTGAAAATAGCATTTGTTATGAATCGACAAATTGGCAAAAGTCTGATTGTTTTTCGCTCAGAATCACATATTTAGCATATTTTGTCAGATTGTGAGTGCATTTCAATGTTATTTACAACAGAGAAAGACCTAAATTTATCCCATTTTGTCACAAATGTAGTCAAATTGTTAAGGAGAATGTGATTGGTAAAGTTAAGGGAGTTGTCTTGTTTGTTGTGGGCCATCAATTCTGCATTGTGTCAAAGAGTGTGTTTGTCTGCCTCTGCAGTCACGCCATTATTTGAATGTTATATAATATTTAATCTTATGTTTTATAATGTTATTAATGGCACACAAATGCTATCACAAGTAAAAAGTCGATGCTTTCGGGCGTTGAGCCCAACAACCAGTTATAAGTTGCAAAACCGTACTTCAGAGCAACGATCGCTCAAATTATTCATTTAATCTTAATTTTTTAGTCCATTTTAATTCTTATCAAAATATGAAAGTATCAAATGTTTTAATATTCATTCAATTTGTCATTTTGTCCCTAAAATATATCTTCAAAAAATAGACGTTTTATTATTTGTATTATTTTGAAATCCTATAAATGTTTGAATAAATGTTTTTCGATGAAAATGTCGGTCAAGTTTGAGATATGAATAAAAGAATAAATAAATTTTTGCTTTTGTTTTGAGACAATCGACTCGTAATTAAAATGTCTTTAATTCAAATGTTTTATTTGAATTTCAGACAAATTATTTAAGTTTTTCAGAGAAGTTATATAAATACAATTTATTTATATCTGACTCGTGAGTAGTCGCACAAGTATGACATGACTGCGCTATAATTATATCGAACGCCTACCCGACCATCTTCTTGAGTAACACGAACTCTACCGAACTATTTGTGTTGAATACGTGATGATTCATATGATTCATCTGTTTTTATCCCGACTTTAACCAAACCTGTATATAAACTAAACATTAATTTCAATAATTCACTCACTTTTCTTGTTTTTAAACATCCATGTTTAAGTGTTGTGCGAATCCAATCGTGATTTGAATATTTTTATTAAAAAGTCTGTTTTTTCAACTTATAAATGAGCGAAACAACAAATCACACGACTATTTAACGCTCTGATAACTGCCAGTCATTTATTCATTAAATTTTCAATTTTAGTTCAAAAGTTTTCTTGTTATGTCATTGTCATCGAAATTATTGATTTAATGTTATTCACATTTCTATCGATCCTTTGTGTCATCTAATCGTTTAATTCAATATTTCACCAATACTTGAGATAATGCGTTAGAGTGTCCTTGGCTATTCATTATATTTGATTTTCTTCTCTTCGCTGATATTCGCATAGATAGACCTCAATCTCTGCACACAAATTCTAGATTTCCCCAAATTTATTCAATTTTTATCAGATGGCAAATCACACTAAAAATTTTATGAAAAGCATTTTAAAAGAGCAATCAATGCATCGCCAAAACAGATGAGACATACTTTGAGAAGTGGTTTATTTTCTTGTTTTTCAAATCGATATTTTTCTTTAAAAATTATTCCAAGTTCGAATAAAAAAGAAATGAATTCTATTTTTGTTCATTTATTTTAAATTAAGGAAAAAGTAATTTATTTGAATTTCGAAATATTTTTTTACAATTTTTGCCAAATGTTTTCATTGATATGATTCATATGAGAGGCGCTAAAAGTGATATAATATTCATGATTTTGTTTGTTGACTATTCTGTTAGACATTCAAATGCCGTCAAATTAATTCACTTTTTAATACATTTCAATAAAACTCATTTGTTTGGAAAAAAACATTTGAATAGAAAACAAATTGCTCTCAAAGTGTGAATCTTTTGGTAACTTTCTATTAAGATTATCGTTGATAATAATTTTGAGTATCAATCAATGAGATGCAAATCCCTGACCCATTTTAATGACTACTTTTCCAATTTTGACCATTTCTTGGTTTTTAGTTCGAATTTTCCGGTTTCTTAAAATTTATTTTGTTTTTGAGGCCGAACTTTAATTTCTAGTCTTATTTGAGAACTGATTATTCATTTGTAAAACTGGTTAAACATCTCTAATATTTTGTCCAAATGTGTTCAATATTCTGGATATAAGCCTCACTTATATTTATATGGGTTTGATATGATACAATATGAACTGTTAGATGAAATGATCGAGTGAATTATGTTGGAAATATTGGTTATTTATTCACAAGGTAATTGGATAAGCATTGAAATGTTGCAGTTAATGTACGTTTGTTTTTGTGTTAGGCTATAAGAAGTCGTTTCACAACCAGACGATTGACTCGAACAGCAATTCACTGGTTGTGGTGTTCTCTTAGTTTTCTGTTCTATTAGTCTGAAAGTCATTATTTCGGTCGACTCTCGGAGTCTAAGCTCTCAAATAAGTAATAGAATTCGGAATAGTTTAGAAACAGCTGGTCTTTATTGGGGGGAACCCCACATGCCTTTAATGTTTCGACTCAATTCAATTATATGCTGAGCACCACATTTGAATGCGAATAATATTTATGTGAAATCATATAGAAAAATATTGGACCTGTCTGTCTGTGTGCACAGGAAAGCTATTGGTTGGGTTCGACCGACGTTTCATATAATCACACAATAGGGAGAATGGAGTTCACGTTCACAACAATGTGCTTACAATCGACTTATTTAAGGTCTTTCGTTACTGAAATATCCAACTAAAACAAAAATCATTGACCATGCTCATTCTCTATTTTCCACCATTTAATCAATTGATATGAATCCGTGAAATGTGATAAACTAATAATGAAAATCCAATTGAGTTTTGTTTGATTTATTACAAGATCATAATACATGAGTAACTAATGAAGTATGAGCGGAGCCTTTCCTGACTGACCCCCGTTTGACTCACTATAATAATTGAGTTTTTGTGATAATAAAGTTTTTTGTTTTTGGTTTCGAAGGACTCGGATTTAGAGAAACAAAAGGCATACATAGAATCGCCTGAAGTTAAGAAAGCCTTAAGAAAGTGGACAGAATTTCAAGACTCGCAACGAATACTTTTAACTACGCCTTCAGTTTTGGTCGGATATCGTGTAAAGGTTTACAGAAGTGAAGGAACGACTCAGTGGTACACAGCAGTGATCGTCTCATACAACGAAAACACTCGGGTATGTATTCATTGAATATTTAATTACGAAAATGTCGACTCTTTTGCATTCAATGCAATTGTTTACAACTGAAGGACACAAAGAAAAACAGTTGTTCTCCCGATTAACTCGATTTACGTAATTCCAGTTATAAATACATTTCAATGTTATTCTCATTTATTTGAATCAATGCTAAACCAAATGATTTAAGCCATTAATGCCATCGTTTAACTCAAAACTGATTATTATATGATTAATAAATTGAAACCAATTCTCATTATTTGATATCTTATTTTGAATCTGAAACCAGAACTCGAAAATTCTTTAATAAGTTTTGATTTTCACTTTTCTTAAATGATAAACAATTTGTGTCATTCATTTGAAACTAATTGGTTTTGAGACCGTTTTAATGCTGTTTTAGTTTAGTTTAGTTTCTATTTTAAACCTATTGGCAAATAATTGCATACAAATTATCTTATTTTGCATTTTAGTGAAAATAGCGTTCATCACAACTCAAAGCAACTGAAAGCAGGAAATATTGTTCGCAAACACTGTTTAACGCTTTGAATCTAAAAATTATAAATATTTGCATTTAGTCCTTGAAACTACTGATTAGTCTATTATCTCAAATCACACACTATTTTCTGATTACTCAATCAAATGACTTAATCAAAGAAGTCGTTATTCTTGCCATTAATTCATTCCTACAATTATTTCATTTAGGAGTTGACTCTGACTGACGACACAGTTCTTGAGGAGCACAATGAAGATCCCTGTCTCGTTCAGATCAAATTGATTGGAGATGGAGGTCAGTCATCTCTTTCGGATTGTTTTTTTAATTAGCATACGTTTGTTTGAGTGACAAGTGAGCATGGTGAAATATTTCTATTGGTTGAAATGACCATGCTATTCTGTGACATTTATTGTTGTTAATGACATTTTGTTTTGCATATCATCTTTTTGTCGCTAAGGACACACTTCCAAAAGGAATTCGATTTATTAGTGTTGAAAACCATAAGTGTTTGCTTACAATACAAACGATAAGTAATGGAAGGACTCATTCGTTTCATTACTTCAATTATTTAATAGAAATCTTTAACTTTTAGTAAAAGTAATAAACATTTGGTTTATTTTTTTACCAAATTTTTATTATTTTAGTCGAATTCTATTTATACTTTTGATAAGTAAAATGCATTTGAATCATGTTTTTAAACATTTTCAATTCAAATGCCACTATAAGTAATGCAATTTTTGTCTAATCAGGTCATTATACGTTGTATTTCTTATTTATTTTGTGGTTCCCCTGATTTGGGTCAATGAGATATATTTGATATTTCTTTATATTACTTGTCATCCATTAGTCATCCCATTAGTTATTAATATATTATTAATAAATACATTATTGAATCATAATTTTTGCCAATTGTTGAAAAAATTATGCTTATCTTCAACTCAAATACTTTAAACATATTTACTCAGAGATAAGGTTTGTGGCAAATAATCGACCCAATGATAACCTTATCAATTAATGCAGAGAATGTATGATCGAGTTCACTGTTCGTCAATTTGTTGCCTTTTATACTCATAAAGATGTTAACAAATATTTATTTTAATTTATTGAAAATATGAATCAAATATTAAAAAAAAACTTTCTTTTAATCAGTTGTCGAATCAATATTAAAAGGAGAAGACATTGGAATTACTCCACGAAGAAGAACCTGTAATCAAAATCAACCGGTAAGTGATAAATCATGTGATAACTACTTTTAACTCTTTCGTTTGTGATTCCCTTTGAATTTTTATTTGCAAAGTAATTAAATGGTTTTTGCTTTAATTAACTCTTATTTAGAGTATATATATATATATTTGTATATTAATAATAAAAGTGGTCAGTGCCCACATGTAGAGCCTATCACAAGACGTATTAAAGGATCTAGGTCGTCTCCTTGTCAGCAATCAGTCATGTTTTTCAGTATTTCGTTTGCTTTTTGTTAAGGCAATGATTTTATTGTCACTATTATTGCGCAAAACACATGACTCAGACATTTGTATTTTTTTCCTTGGAATCCGTTGACAATTAATGTGCGCTTATTTTTGTTCTCTACTAAACGAGAGAGAGAGAGAGA